>JAKCPI010003165.1:0-11840 GCA_023213315.1 Euborellia annulipes
GTAATCTTATTAGTAGTTAATAGTAAAGTAAAACATTTTATACAAAGCATTATAAAAGCATAAAAATCTGGTGTGACTGGCGCACAGCACACAACTTTCTCTTACCTCCAGTAATCGAAAGTTGTGTTTTGTGCTTGTCACACCAGAGTTTTTTGTGTCGAGATATATTTAGTTTCCGCCAATATATTAGAAATTTAAGATGTCAAAATTATAAACAGGGAAAATATTTATATTTTGTTACCATGGCAACCATTTCTCCTATCTTTCCTATGAAGCACAAGAGTAAAGTGTGCTTCAAACAATTTTGAGGGCAAAACGAGAATATACATTTGAAAGAGCATCTAAAAAATAATTGATTTTTGAATTTTAATCAAAATCGTTAGAGCGAATTTTGAGAAAATCGAAAAAAACTGAAAAAGTACATCAGTAAAGTACTAGTACTCTTTGGCCGATTTTGATTAAAAGCTTATTTTTCCGGTCCCGGGAGGTGTTTAACTTAAATATAAAATTTCAACCTCCTAGCTCAATTCCTTCATGCTTAAAATTGAACACACACACACACACACACAGACAGACCATGTCGCGAAAAACCACTTTTTTTTTTACTTTCTCTTACCTATGTATATATGTAATATATATATAGAGAGAAAGTATTGGATTCATGTCAAAAATTCGATGTCGAGATTTTGATGGATCTTCACGTTTTGAGGTCCCCTGAATCCAAAAAAGTGGTTTTCGCGACATGGTCTGTCTGTGTGTGTGTGTGTGTGTGTGTGTGGGTGGGTGTGTGTGTGTGTGTGTTCAATTTTAAGCATGAAGGAATTGAGCTAGGAGTATGAAATTTTATATTTAAGTTAAACACCCCCCGGGACCGGAAAAATAAGCTTTTAATCAAAATCGGCCAAAGAGTACTAGTACTTTACTGATGTACTTTTTCAGTTTTTTTCGATTTTCTCAAAATTCGCTCTAACGATTTTGTTTAAAATTCAAAAATCAATTATTTTTTAGATGCTCTTTCAAATGTATATTCTCGTTTTGCCCTCAAAATTGTTTGAAGCACACTTTACTCTTGTATTTCATAGGGAAGATAGGAGAAATGGTTGCCATGGTAACAAAATATAAATATTTTCCCATGTTTATAATTTTGACATCTTAAATTTCTAATATATTGGCGGAAACTAAATATATTTTGACACAAAAAATCTGGTGTGACAAGCACAGAACACAACTTTCGATTACCGAAGGTAAGAGAAAGTTGTGTGCTGTGCGCCAGTCACACCAGATTTTTGGATTCAGGGGACCTCAAAACGTGAAGATCCATCAAAATCTCGACATCGAATTTTTGACATGAATCCAATACTTTCTCTCTATATATATATTACATATATACATAGGTAAGAGAAAGTAAAAATATAATACAACAGGGATCAAAATAAAAAAGAAAAAAGATTAGAAGCGATATCAATGCAATAAAAAAAAAATTAAAAAAATTATATTTCTTTACAATCATATTAATTTACAGAATAATTTAAAGATTTTTTCTATTTAATTAAAAGTTTTTTTTTTAAGGTCTTTTTCGGCATCTAAGGCCATTTAGACCCCATCCCTATTTATTTCAAATGATATGTAGTCAAATCAAATGATTAATTAAAAGTTGAATTCAATCTTTTCTAAATTAAATATGATAGGCTTTCTAAAGTCATTTAGGGAGAGGAGATAATGTCATTTCTTTTCCAAATGAGGACTTCTCAAGGTAAGTATTATTACTTTCTCTTACCTATGTATATATGTAATATATATATAGAGAGAAAGTATTGGATTCATGTCAAAAATTCGATGTCGAGATTTTGATGGATCTTCACGTTTTGAGGTCCCCTGAATCCAAAAAAGTGGTTTTCGCGACATGGTCTGTCTGTCTGTCTGTGAACAAAATATCTCAAGAACGAAAAGAGCTAGGAGGTTGAAATTTTATATTTAAGTTAGACACCCCCATGGGACGTGACACAAAGCTTTTGAACAAAATCGACCAAAAAGTACTAGTACTTTACTGATGCACTTTTTCAGTTTTTTTTCGATTTTCTCAAAATTTGCTCCAACGATTTTTTTTTAAATTCATATATCAACTATTTTTTAGTTGCTCTTTAAAATGTATATGCTCATTTTGTGATTGAAATCTTCTGAAGACCACTTTACTCTTGTTCTCCATAGAAAAGATAGGAGAAATGGTTGCCATGGTAACAAAATATAAACATTTTGCCATACTTATAAATTTTACATCTTGAAAATCGAATGTACCATACTGTCGGAAACTAAATACATGTCGACACATAAAATCTGGTGTGACAAGCACAGTACACAACTTTCGATTACCGAAGGTAAGAGAAAGTTGTGTGCTGTGCGCCAGTCACACCAGATTTTTTATTATTAATATCCAATATTTAAATCAACCCTTATGAAATAAAATAAAACTATATTATGGCAAAGTATACCTTTGAACTCTGATAAATTCTATTAATATTTCAAAAAGCAAATTAACTATTTAAAAAATTATGTCATAAAAATATAAATATATATAATTTAATAATTTTGATTAACCCTATGATACTAAGTCTAAAAAAATTTTCAAAAATTGCTTCTATTATAAATTTTGAATGGCCAAGATTATGGTTTAAGTAAATATTTTCTATTTGAAATATCATTTGTAAATAATTTACTTGAGAAAACCCCAAGTGGAAAGAAAAGAGGAATACAAAATGGGATTCGGGGATGTGAGGGTGATGAAACATGTCCAAACAAACGTAATGTACCGGTATTGCTAAAAAAATTAAAATAAATTCCTAAGTTCATAGAGTCACCCTGAATTAAATTAACATTTCTTATTAGATCCGTTAAATTTTTATAACAATGACAGTGGAGAATATTTAGATTGAAAGTTTAACCACTTACAAAATAAGTTTTCAGGAAAAGACGCGCTGTTTCCTTTTTCATTAGATATTCTTGCTTTATCAGTCTGTTGTTTTTTGATAATGAACTCATATGAAGCAAATGATCCAGCGAAGTTTTCACTCTCTATCTTAATTCTCAGCCACTGCGTTGTGCCTTTTGAGCCTGAAAAAGTAAAAAAAAAAATTAGATATGATTAGTCACAAGAGACTAAATCGATCGTCGCCAAAAGATTTAATTAATAATAAAAACATTCCCATCTGCTGTTTTAATCTCCACCTCCTTAATTACAACAACTATAGACATGGTGCAATACATATATCATAAGTTTGATAATATTTTTCACGTCTCAAGATATTTAAAAAATCGCAGATTTCAGTGCCTAATTTTCAGACCACCCAGAAGTCGTCTGTCCGAATCTGGCCTCAATAAATTGTGGTAACCCTATGTTTAGGAAATTTTGACAAATTTTTAAATAACTTTTTTTATTTAAAAAAATATTATAAGCTATGTGTAAATGTTTCAAAAATTGTAGGCCTGAAGGCCAGAATAGCCTTTTACAAACTAGAAAAAAACTTTTAGAGGTGGGGGGGGGGAAGGGGGGCCGTATTATCAAGTAGCCCCGGGGCCAGTCAAGTCTGTCTGCAGCCTTGATAAAGACTATTTATATGTATTTTAAATTTTTTTAATACTTTTTTACTAGTATTATATAATAAGAATAAAAAGATATTTTTCTTGTTATTTTATTTACTAGTAAATAAGTATGAAAAGCATTTAAAGTATAATATATAACTTTAAGTGTCCCTTCATTCTCTTTCTAAATGTTTTTAATTATTTTTTTTTCATGCTCATTCTGGCTTATTTTTTATATATGACATTTTGTATTTTTTTTATTCTTCACTATACTTAACAGATTATATATGTGTTGAGATTTCGCTTCTATTTGATGCTCTCTCATTTGTTTGTTGATTTGTTTCAGCCGACTCAACTTCGTCTCGATGTCCATGAAGAGATGCTGTAACAAAAGAAAATATAATTAATTATATTCTAAATAAATGCCTATTCTCTCTTCTCTTTTCTAATTTAAATACTGTAGGTAATATAAATTGTACACAAGGTTATTTGTTTCAATTCATTTTATTGACTTAATACGCATTTCGACACTATGTGTGTCATCTTCAGAAGTTTTCAAATGACTGCGTATTAAGTCAAGAAAATGAATTGAAACAAATAACCTTGTGTACAATTTATATTACCTATTTAAATATGTATCAACTAGTGCCAACGGTCGCCAGTATCAATTTAATTAAATACTGTATCTCACAACTAGGTTTTTCATAACCAATATTTTAAAAATTCATATCTTTCAAACAAAAAATGATAAATACAATTCTAAAAATACCGACTTGCTCAGCACTTGTTCTGTACAGAAAGCATAAGAACTCAATTTTGATCTCGATGAAAATTTGGTACCTTTTCATGTGGACGGTCACAATTATATACCGACCAAAGCACCCGCATGCGTTTTCCATGTGGTTATTTCAATGTTATTAAAAAAAGTATGATAAGTTTTTAATGGAATCTTTTGTAGTCAAACGTAGAAAAGCAATCCAATAAAGATTTTCATTTTCTTTTATAAAAAATAATCATTTAAGAAAACGCATAGGGGAGCTTGATCCTCTGTAATTATTTGATTAGAAATGGCTAAATATGATATAAACTCCCCAGATTAGAATAGCGAGAATTGCTCACCTTGACTTCTTCGCTTTTTAGACGTAAGCGCAAATTGATGCCTCGTATGTGAGTGGAAAAATCGTTCTTGCCAATGTCAGAGGATATTCCTCTCTATTCAACACCCTCGCAGTAGAAACCCGAAGCGAACTGCCTGTGAATGATTCCAACTGGTCGATCCATCTTGATCCTAGTCCTTTTCCCTCTATATTGATCTATTCGAGGTCAGTTTCTCTGTGTACCAAAGTAGCGCAGAATGCTTGAAAACAATAGCGCATTTTTCCTCCCCAGCTTCACGGAGATAGAGAATTAACTTGGATCAAAGGTGAGAAGAATCTTGGAAGAAATTCTAAAATAAAAGAAAAAATATATAATCTCTATATAATTATCAAATAATGAGAATTAAAATTATTTATATATATTAATATATGTTTGTGCTTAAGATTGGGCAAAAGTTGCAAGAAATAAATTTATTAGAATTATATATATAAAATATTAATAATTAGTAAAGAAAATTTTCAAATCAAATAAGAATAATAGAATAAAGAAATAAAAAAATTTGGCTTGAAATTTAATGTACTCTTTAGCTCCAGTCCAGTAAACCTGAACTTTGCAAATGCTTTATATAAAATTGGGAATATTTTCCCCAAAACTAGCTTGTATATTCTTTTCGAATTACCTCTGTGTGTGTGCGCGCGTGAATACGATTGCTTAAAAACGCTAATAGCCAGATCGATGAAATTCGGTATATTCTCCTTACACTAAAATTGTAGATTTTTATAAACTTTTGGAGTAAATACATTCCTGGGAGTAAAAAACTACTTCCAGGTGACGAATTTACTCCAAAGTTGATAGAAATCTACACTTTATGTGTAAGGACAGTGGCGTAACCAGGGGGGGGGGCGAGGGGGGGGGGGGCTCGAGCCCCCCCCCCCGCCCCAGGCGCATCGAGCCCTTGGCGCCCCCCGAAACCAACATAGGCGCCCTACGGCCTCTAAAATATAGCCCAGCGTATGTGATTTTATCATATTCTTTTCATCGATTGTCTTAAAAAATTGATTGTTTTCTTTTAAAATTATATTACAACTTGAATTCTACTATTTTAAATGAATTTAATTCCAAAAATAATAAATAACGTATATAGAGGCTTTATAATTAAATTTTTTTTTATTTTGCAATATATAAGCCTTAATTTGAATCGTTTATTTCAGAAACCACCTAAGTGCGTTTTTTTCAACTTTCGGAAAACTAAAAAAAACTGTTTTGCAGCTTAAGTATAGGTCTAGTCTACTTCAAATATTTTTTTATCAAATCATAAACATGCTATTGGGATAATCTATTTAAAAAATTATTTTTTTTCCTTTAAGTTTTTGAGTAATTAATTTTTGAAAAAATTGCACTTAGGTGGTTTCTGAAATAAACGAGTGATTTTTTAAAAATTATTATTGAAATTAAGTCAAACCATTAATTTTTACCTGTTTTGGTATCAAAGGTAAGTAACAGACACACTTAAGTATGAAAAAAGAGTGTTTTTACTATGCCTAAATCGAAAAATACAAGTAGACTACACGCTACAGTATGTCTATATACAACAGCGTATATACAGAGATGTACTGCAGTCCTTTGAGCCTAGCATTCCGAATAATGTTCCGTTTGTATTTTTCTTCGTGCACAACACCACGCCTACGCTTGGGAATAGGTTCATCATCTGAACTATCCGACATGGCTTAAGAACTATATAATGCAATAATAAACAACAAAATAACACTAATTTTCATCGAAAACTCACGAAAACTAACTACTCAGTGTTAGGTAACCTTTGAATCAAACCAGCGAGTCACAAAACACGTGATGTCTACAGGGCATGAGTGAAATTTACCGCAGAAAGAACCTAAGCGACGGCTGCGAGTCACAAAACACGTGATGTCTACAGGGCATGAGTGAAATTTACTGCAGAAAGAACCTAAGCGACGGCACTTGGGTTCTTTCTGAAATAAACGGATTATTTTCAAGGCTGCCAAATAGCATTGCTGATGAGGAACATTGGTTATTTCGGCACTAAAAGATGTATTTACCTTTAAATTGTACATTAGCACCAAAAACACATTTTTTGAAATTTTGTCCCTTAGGTGGTTTCTGAAATAAACGATTCATTTGATGTTTTATGCCTGTGGAGATTTACTCAAGATTCGTATAAGCCTTAATATTTAATTTTTTGAAATTCAACTTTTTTAAGCATGAAGGAATTGAGCTATGAAACTGAAATGTTATATTTAAATTAAACACCCCCCGGGAACGTGAAAATAAGCTTTTAATCAAAATCGGCCAAAAAGTACTAGTATTTTACTGATGTAGTTTTTCAGTTTTTTTCGATTTTCTCAAAATGAAAGGGCTTTTACCATTCTTCAGGCCCGCCCGAGCCCACCCGGAATTTTTTCAAACCCGCCCATTCCCGCCCGAAATTTAGTGAATAAATGAACGAATGTCTAGCAAGTTTTAAATAAAATTTCATTTGCATGCCCGTCCGCCCGAACCCGTTTATTTAGACTTGCTACCCGTCCGTACCCGCCCGTAATTTTTTCATGGCCTCCAAAGCCCGCCCGGCCCGGTCCGCGGGCCGGGTAGGTAACGGGCCAACCCGTACCTGTGCAGGGCTCTAATCGGGGGTTCGGATCCCAGGCAGTCCGATGATTTTATTTAAGCCATTTGGATACCAAATGTCAAAGTCAAAGTCTTATATGGCCTAAGTTGCCGAAAAGACTGTGTGAATGTGTGTGTGAGTGTGAATGAGAAAAAAGTTCGAATGTTTAAAAAAATATGGGGAATGTCTTCCCCGAGACTTTCTCGTATGTTCTTTTGGAATTACGTCTGGGTGTGTGTGTGAAGACGATTGCTTAAAAACCAAAGCAGCTAGATCGATAAAATTTGGTATATGCTCCTTACACTAAAATTGTAGATTTCTATCAACTTTTGGAGTAAATACGTCACTTGGAAGTAGTACTTTGCCTAATAAGTTTTTTCTGAAATTTCGAAATTTTCAATTTCTTTGTTATATTATGATAAAATACTCAATTTTATAAAGTTTTTATTCTTTGATATTTTTCCGAAAACTGAATAGTTTTTGAAATAATCACAGAAGAAAAAGACATTTTTCGTTAATTTTGATAAAAAAATCAAAATCAAATCATACAGGTGTCATTAAAAAACATGTCAATAATTCATTTGTTTTACAAATTCGCTGAGGAAATTACAGGATGCAAGAAATTTGCTCGCCGAAGGCGAGCAAGGGGGTCCAGGGGGCGGAGCCCCCTGGAAAATCGGCGCCCTAGTTGAGCTTCGCCCCCCCCCCCGCCCTCAAAGGCTGGTTACGCCGCTGTGTAAGGAGTATATATTCCAAATTTCATGGATCTGGCTGCTTGCGTTTTTAAGCAATCGTGTTCATACACACACAGAAATAATGCCCAAAATTGTTTTTTTTTGTATTGGACTCAAGGAGGTCTAAAACGTGGAGAATCATCAAAATCTGTAAGTCGAATTTTTTGACGATTACAATACTTTACGAGAAAATACGATAAAGTAAAAAGAAATAAAATTGGAATCCAAATTTTGTAATTTCTTGACTCATGCATCATTTTGCTTTAAAGACCTGACAATTACTAACTATTAATATTATTGAAAAATAGAAGGGTTAAAATAATAAACTCACCAAATGGATAAGTGAGATGACGATGAGTTAACTTGGATCAACGACCAGAAGAATCTTCGAAAGAATTCTGAAAATAAAAAAAATATATAATCTCTATATTATTATCGAATAAGAAAATTTAAATTATTTAAATATAGTGCATAGAAATAAAAATTTTTATCATTTTAATTTGTTAATGTCAATTATATACCGACCAAAACACCCGCATGGGTTTTCCATGTGATTATTTCATTGTTTTTAAAAAAAGTATGATAAGTTTTTAATGGAATCTTTTGTAGTCAAACGTAGAAAAGCAATCCAATAAAGATTTTCATCTTCTTTTATAAAAAATTTGTAAAAATTATCTCTCAGTTTTTTCTATATATTTGAGGGCATAAATTTACATTTTTAAGTGGAGAGTTTCCTTACGCTTTGGGGAGATAAATTGGGCCCCAATGGTGTCGCCTCAAGAAATTAATAGTACCGATTGGTGTTTTGATAATCTTGACGAGGAAGACCATCTACTACGTGTTGCTAATGTCTTAAATAATAGCGAAATGAATGCTGGCACCGAAATTACTAACGAAGCAACTGAAAGCAGTATGGAAACTCAATCGAATATGAAGATGAAGAAAAGCAGTATACTATCTCAAATGAACGAAAAATTGTAAAAAAATAACGGTCAGTCTTTAAGAGTAAATCCGCCTTCATAACCTAACGTTTCATCAATTCAGTCTCCATTAGTTAATAACACAATCAGTTATCATACCCCTCCCAATCAGAATTCATATTCACTCAATTTTCTAATGAGAACCAATCTATTAATTTTGTTTTAAATATTTATGCAAAAATATGTTGTAAAAATCGTTATAGTTCTTCAGAGAGTGGACCGTATACTTTGCTTGTGGAAAGCCACAATAAAGTAGTTAATAATTTTGCTATGTATAAAAATGTAAGGTCAATTCAAATAATAGTCAAGAAAAAGTAAAGATTATGGTAAACTCTTTTCAGTAAGCAAACTTGCTGATAGAAAATGAATTTTGGTTCAAAAATACGGAAGAGGATTTTCTAAATTTTTCAGAATCAATCCAAAAAATTGTAAAAGCTTCAAGGGTCTATAAAAAAGACACCAAAAACCCTCTTGTTCGAGGACCAACACAGGTTTTCATTTTAACTTTTTGTAACCAATCACTTCCTTCAGAAATTAAAATATTAGATGTGGTCTGCAAAGTGGAGTTATATGTTCATTGAATTATTCAATGTCCCAAATGTTATCGTTTCGGTCACGTTGCAAAGGAAAAGAAAGATGCAGAAGCTGTGGCAGCTTACATTCTTCTAGTAGCTGCCAATATACTTTCCCAAGTGGTCTTCATTGTTAAGGGAAGCATAAAGCTGATGACATACAAAAATGCCCTGAATTTTCAATCCCTGGAAGGATGTGGAAGTGCAGGCAGCCAAAAATAAAATACTTTCTGTGAATGTTCAAACCCCCATCATTATTTGATTGTATCTAGACCTATGAAAATAGCAAATTTTAATATTATAAAAACTTTCAAACTCATATATCATCATATTATTTAGTTAAATAAGTAGTAGAATAAAATATCAACTAAGATCTACTGTTATATATAATTATTGAGACTTAACTCTCTCTCAAAAGATTTGTTCACTGAGGATGGGTGAATAAATTTTGCCCGAAACATTTGAACATTCACAGAGAATCGAGAGTGTTTTATTTATGGCTGAATGCCCTTCAGCACCCTTCCATAAATATATATTGCCTGCTGAGAATCATAGTGACGAAAGTCCGAAAATTCAATTTTTGAGTTAAGCCTAACAAAAGTTGTTAAAACGTCTTCTCTTTTGATTGCCAAAGTGGCGAAAATATATTTCCATTTTTTGCCATTGATTCTGGCCTATTCATTTGTTGCCTGGCTATTTAAATGTAGTCTATCTGTTTATAAAACTTTCAAACGCCTTTTCTTTAATTGTTGAATTTCAGACTTTCGCCACCATGATTCTCAGCAGGTGATATATATATATATGTGACCGTCCACATGAAAAGGTACCAAATCTTCACTGGACTAAATTTTCAGGAGAGCCGATTTAATAAAAAAGTTCAAAAAATTCGATTTTTTTTTATTACTGATTCCGATTCATCTTATATGATGAAATATTCGATTAATCAGAATGCATATATTTTATATAAAAAAATTGAAAAAACAAAACAAAGGTAAGATGAGAGAAAAGGGAACAAACAAACTTTAAAGTCATTTTTCTCTAAATTAGGTTTTTCATAACCAATATTTTAAAAATTCATATCTTTCAAACAAAAAATTATTAAAAAAATACTAAAAATATCAGCTTGTTCAGCAGGATGTGTTCTATACAGAAAGCACAAAAACTCTTTTCTCCCAAATTTTGACCCAGGTGAAGATTTGGTACCTTTTCATGTGGACGGTCACATATGATTCAGGAAATGTAGGAAAATAAATAAACTCACCAGATGAGAATAACAAGAATTGCAGATTGACTTCCTCTTCGCTTCTCGTAGTCAAAAGCGTAAGGTTGACGTGTCATGGTCATTGAAAAGATCGTTCTTGCATCGGTCAGACGCCATTCCTCTTTATTCAACGCCCTCGGTTTTGAAACCCGAAGCGGACTGCCTCCGAATGATTTCATCTGGACGATCCATGGTGATCTGCGTGGTTTTTCCCTGAACTTTGCTCTCTATAATGATCTTATCGAGAGCAATTATGCAGGATTCGATCGGAAACAATTGCCTCCAGGCTCATTTTCACCCCCAGTTCCTCGAGGATAGAGCTATTGGTGCGATGGGCCGCCCAAGGAATCCTGAGCAGTCGTCTCCAGCGCCTTAATTACTGGTAAAAGGCATTTATGCGGACTTGGTTTTTTCCTTAGAACACTTCTCGGACCTATACAAAAAGATGGAAAAGATCAGTGTTTGCAGGAGTCTAATTTTATTTGCTTTACCTATTACTACACGGAGTTAATTTAAAATAAAAGATTCGTTACGTTTTTTCATTTTTTTATGTCTGTTGATATAATTATTCTATTAGATTATTAAGGTGTACCTTGTTTCATTATATTTCATCTCGCTGCGTTTTCTTTGAAACATTCTGGCTTAAAACAGCTCAAGTTTTTTCTCTCTCTGAAAATTTCTTGATAGATATATTATATATATACAAGTTGATTATGGCGCGGCGATTCGCCGAATTCTGATTCACATCTAAAATAAAAAATTAATTAATTTAATAAAAAATTTTTCACTTAAATAATTATAAAAAGATTTAAAATATCTGGTACATTTTAATTTAATTTCCACCTTTCTCTCAATAAATTATATTAGAATTATATATTTATATAAAATATTAATAATTAGTATACTGTAATATAGGAAATTAATAGAATAAAGTTAAATTATAAATTTAATTTTTCCTAAAATTAGATAAAGTTATTT
>JAKCPI010003166.1:0-14539 GCA_023213315.1 Euborellia annulipes
AAGGTTAGTAGAAAGACAAGGTTGTCTCATACGGAGTGGAAAATGGTGGGGGGTTTTGGCAGATGACGTCACTCGAGTCCAAGATTCCCTAGTGGCAAACGTTCTGAGTGCATATAGCTATTTGATATTTTGTGCTTACATTACACATCCTTTAATAAATCGATTTGGACATTGTTTTATCATTTTTGCTTATATTGGAGGTAATTAATTGAATGTTAAATCAAATAGTTAAAAAATATATATTTGATTCTAATCATAACCTTTTTCAAAATATTCGATTTAGGCTGTTTTTTCATCTTTTTCAATCAACTTTTCATTTGTGTGTTTGTGGCGCTTTCTTTACATGCATTCAAGGTAATTAATGAAATACTAAATCAATTATTTAAAATATATATTTGATTCTAATCATTCTTTTAGATGCCTGGAACAATTTGCTCAGTTGCAATTTGTAAAAATTCTTTTTATAAACAAAAGGAAGGAGAAGAAAAATTAATGTTTTTTTCATTTCCAAAAGATGATAGCCTACGAAAAGAATGGATTAGAAGATGTTATCGAAAAGATAGTGTAAATCCAAAAACGGGAAGAATTTGCAACGTGCAAAATCTGATTTTCAAGAAGACATGCGAGCGAAAATTATGAATTTACCTCCCAAAATTCGATTAAAGCCAACAGGTAGGTAAAAAATACTCATATATATATATATATATACAAGGCTTTTTTCACTATAGGCTATACCCATGTCCACAGAGATTCTAATTTTACTTTTTATTTTAGTAATATCTTATTTATTATTAATATATCAATTTTTTCAGCTGTTCCATCGTTATTTTTAAAACCAAGTGATGTACCAATTCCTGAGGAATCAGCCCGATTGGCCCGAGATAAAAGAAAGGAAGAAAAAGAAATATTGGAAGATTTAATGAAGAAGGTTTCTGAAACTTCAAGTCTACAATCAAATATTTCACAGACAGAAAAAGATGAAGATAAAATAGATGAAGAAAAAAAAAATAACAAAGGCAGTTTAAAAAAAGAAAAAAACATAGTAAATAAAATAACTAAATATGTATTTAAAAAATGCCCAGAAATTCCTATAATTTTAGAAAAATCATTCGTTAAATTAAGAGTTTTACTTAGAATAAAATTTTTTAATTCTCAAAGAGTAGTTACCAATAGAATTTCTTTAATGAAAAGAAAACTTTCTGACGAGGGAAGAAAAAAATCTTAAAAAAAAAAAGAAGAAAACTATTTCATAAGAAATAAATATTAATAGAATAATAGACTGGAAGAGAGGATGTCAGCCAAACAGGACAGCCCCTATCGAATAAAGATCTCAATCCAGAAGGCGTTTCGGTTTTAATTAAATAAAGCCATCATCAGTTCTCAAGAGATTATTGGCTCAAGGTTGGGATGCAGAGAGTGTTGTTTTATATAAACATACACAAAATTATATAAAAATATAACATTTGCACAGACAATAATCTCTTGAGAACTGATGATGGCTTTATTTAATTAAAACCGAAACGCCTTCTGGATTGAGATTTTTATTCGATAGGGGCTCTCCTTTTGGCTGACATCCTTTCTTCCTGTGTATTATTCTATTAATATTTATTTATTATGAAATAGTTTAGGTAGAGAGGTCATACTATCCTTGTTAAGGTTTTTGGCCAGGTTTTCCTTAACAACTTAAGGCGAATGTCGGGATGTCTAATGCGACGTTTACTATACATTTCTATTTTTTTCCCTTTTGTTTTGTTATATTTGTTATTATATTTAAATTTGTATTGTGTTTGTTGGACCTAGCCACCGGGGACTGGTGCCTCTAAGTGGGTCATAATAAATTTATTTATTTTATTTAAAATATGTTCCATTTTTATTTTTTTGAAATATTATTTAATGTTTTTTTCAGCACTAGAGAAAATAATAATTTTTTTTTAAATATATTAATTAAATAATAGAAAGTAAAACAAAAATGAAGACAATTCGGAAAAAAATACTTTCTACTTATATATACTTATATAATATTGTTATATAGGTAAGAGAAAGTAAAAGGAAAAATTAAATATTTTAATTTAAAATTTATATTCAACTATCAAAAATGATGAAAGAAAATTAAAATGAACAACTTTTAAATATAAATCGTAAAAAGCCAGAGAGAGATAAATACTATATGTTAAATAAGAATTCAAATTTGGGCTTCTTGATGACGATTTCCCGCCTTCGCTCTGATTGGCCGAGCCGTATGAGACAACCTTGTCATCTATTAGCCTTGGAATTTGCTTCTTCCCTTAAGCTTTAGTTTGTCTATTAATTTTTTTTTTATTAAAAATCAACACATTTATATAAAAGTTTTCATAATAGTCCATATTTATAATTTATTATTTTGGCCCATGGGTCGTGGTTAGGGGTTAGCGTGCTGGCCTTGTATACCAGGAGTCGCGGGTTCGGACCCAGGCAAGTCCGATGGCTTTGGATACCAAATGGCTTGAATTAAAAATGCCTAACCCCCAATACATATTTATTCATATATATCGGTTATAGTTTGTCTTATATGGCCTCAGATACCGAAAAGACTTGTATGTATGTGTGTTTGAATGTGAGTGTGACTGTGAAAAAAGTGTGTTTAAAAAAAAAAAATTTCTTATTTTGAAACGAGTTGGAATATATATTCACCTCAATCGATTATTTGGATACAATCAATGTTGAAAAAAACACCGATTATTTCTCTATAATCAGTTATGAAAAAATAATAGATTATTTCCGATTAATCGGTTCTCCGATTATTCCGATTATTTTCGATTAATCGGTTCTCCGATTATTCCGATTATTTCCGATTAATCGGTTTCCCGATTATTTCCGATTAATCGGTTTCCCGATTATTCCGATTAATCGGTTTCCCGATTATTCCGATTAATCGGTTTCCCGATTATTCCGATTAATCGGTTTCCCGATTATTCCGATTAATCGGTTTCCCGATTATTCCGATTAATCGGTTTCCCGATTATTCCGATTATTTCCGATTAATCGGTTTCCCGATTAATCGATTATTTTTTTTATAATAATCGATTATTTTTTTTATAATAATCGATTATTTTTTAAGAAAATAATCGGTATAAAAACGATTAATCGATTATTTTTCCCAGCCCTAATCTCAACACAAAAAATCTGATGTGACAAGCACAGTACACAACTTTCTCTTCCCGAAGGGAATGCTGTAGTATTATATTACTAATAAATAGAAGTATAAAAATTTTTTAAATTTTTTTAAACCAAATAAGCACCGTAACTAGAGAAATTCAGCCCCCTCACCCCCTTAAAATGATTTCATTTTTAAAATTATAAAATTTTGTTGCATATTATACATGTGTATAATTTGAACTCTGTCCATTAGTGAGACGTTTCCACAACATTTTTCACTCTTTAAATGAACAAAATTATAATAATCCCTTCCATTTTCAAAATTTTTTGACCTTTGGGAAATTTTTAGGGAGATTTTTTTAGATAGTAATAAAAAAATACGTAATTATTATTAAAAATACCTTTACATAATATCTGAACAATAGATTAAAGATAGCTTTATATGCTAATATAAACTCTAATCATATCTTGTTTGTTTGCTAATCACTCAAGCCTAATGTTTGTGGAAATATTAATAAAAAAAATTCGTATGAATTTAACATTAAGCTTTGATTAGATGATTTTTTTTTTTATAAGCGCCTGTAAAATACTCAACCAGCATTTCATCTTTGATAGTCCGTTTGCCTATGTTTAAGGCGAGAATAAAAAAAAAAATGTTCCACTGGGTTCATTTAAAATTATTAATCAAATCATAACATTATTTTATTAATATGAAACTTCAAATTCGTAGTCAATGGGTAGATAATTTAAATTTTTGTTGAATGAGGGTGTGGACCTCTGAACCCTAGCACAAGATACCACTAGGGCCCAGGAACTTTATTAAGTATTTTTTTATTTTTATTTAAGGTCTTTTTCGGCATCTAGATCACGTCCCTATTTATTTTAGAAGCCAATTCAATTTAAGTAAATTTTTGTCGCATGGGTCGGGATGCGAACCCGCGACTAAGGACCAATTGGTTCAAATTCAATCAATAATTTGGAACAAATAACCGAGTGTTTTATAAATATTTGTATATTTTAATGGAATAAATCTTTGCAAGTTTTACAAGAATAAAGAGAGACTTCACGGTCGATGAAAACAAATTATGCCAAGTAGCGGTCACCCCTGGATGGGCGGCCGAGGGGAAGAAGGCTGTTGGGCATTCACGATATAAGAATTTTTTCAACATAATTATATATTCTACATATAATTGTAATTTAAAATTAATGATCTAAATGGACATATAGAAGATTGTTTTATTTTTTACTTACAAGAACTTTATAGAAAATTCCCATTTCAATAAGAATAGTTTTTGCCTGGCGATGAATTTCAGGATCATAAATTCCAGCCTTAAATAAAAAAAAAAAATGTTAATAACTAAATCTTAATGCTCTTAAAATTTATTTCATTTTACCATATAAAGAGCTAAAGAAATGGGCATATGCCATGAATAATAGGCATTCTTGTATTTCGCAATTGCTTTGTATTGGTCCATTGTAAAGAGGGAGAGAGATTTATCTGATCGCGTTTTCAACTCCAGGAATTGACCCAGCAGAGATTTGTGATAGATCTGTAAAGAAAAGGAATTAAATAAGTATAAAAATCTCCTTTAAAACAAGAAATGAAATAGATTAGTAGAGCTTATAGCTGGTAGTTGAATCAGGATAGAAGAAAAACACCAGCTAGTCGTATTTCATTATTTTAATTCCCATCATGTTGACGTTTCGATCGTGGTCGGGATCATCCTCAGAACAGGTGGGTGTTATGTATGTGTACAAACGTTTTTTAGCTGGGCCCCTCCCCGCAACTTTTTTTTCGGGACCCATTATTAGACCATACAAAAAATATTTTTAAAATACCGTATATCCCTGAACCCCGAGGGCCCGGGCCCTTTCAAAGACAAATTTTCATTAATTTTTTTTTTTTTTTATTCAATTTTTCGTTTTGTTTTTCGCCCTCCTGGACCTCCCGCCAGTTGACTCGGGCCCGCCTGCGTCGGACGCTCACCTTATCTTAATTATAAGAAGATATGCCGCCCTCCCGCGGGCTTCGTGTCTGGACAGGAGGGCTACGTCCCCCTGGACCCCCCTCAGCTGGCTCGGGCCCTCCTACTGCAGACCCTCGCCCACAAAGTCCTCTATAAGACTGCAAAATTTTGTTTCAAAATTCCAACGGGAAGTTGGTCAAACAGCGTGTGACAGATGGACGGACAGACGGACACTCCGCGATTCTAATATATAATATACTATAGATGAGGCCGGTCGAGCTAGAATTTTCCCGGGCCGCTGTGACTTCCCAATCCGGCGCTGCTTCTAGGCAATCTCTATTCGTTTATGCTTAGGGGAAGAGCGGGGGGGGGGGGCTATACCAATAAGAATCTTTTGAATAATTTTAAAATAAATTCTAAAATAATTAATTTAAATGGGAGAAAATTACAATAAATTAAATGAAAAGAATCAACAAGTTTTGTTTCGAGAATATATAATACTTGCAAATGGAAATAATTTTTAAGGTCTTTTCGGCATCTAAGGCCATTTAGACTCCATCTCTTTTTATTTCAAATGATTGGAAGCCAATATAATTGAAATAAATTTGTTTAATTTGGAACGGGAAGCGAACCTGGGACCCCAGGCAGGAGATATGGTGTCTTTTTTTAACACTCACACTTTTTTTTTTTTGGAATGGGTGCATAAGGTCCGAAGACCTATAATGACCAATAGTCACATGCAGCCAGGAAGAAAATAAAAACAAAAGGAGAAGCATAAAGGGGAAACTCAACTGCGGGAACTGAGAAGATGCCTGTTGAGGTTAGACTTGAAAGTCTGAAGATTGTAGGTTTTGGGGAAGATAGACGCAGGGAGCTTGTTCCAATCACGGGAGGTCATGGGGACAAAGGAAGAATGAAATTGATTTGTTCTGTTAGTCGTGATCTGAACAGCATAGGGATGCTGGGAAGATGCCTCTCTTGTGTTCCGTGAATATGTTGCATTGGGTGGGATAATTGATTTTAATTCGGCAGAGCATTGACCATGGAAACACTTGTTTCCCATACACATTCACACACGTTTCCTTCCTCAGATGGAGGTTATCTGGTTGAATAATATTTTGTCTTGAACTGAGTTGTCTTCAACTCCGGATTATAAGCTTTACTGCTTAATCCTCTCGGTTAATCGCTTCGTCTGCTGTAATTACCTCGGTATAAAATATATATAACACACTCAGTGTTTCCTTCACTGGGAATCGAAAGCGTTTTTTATTTGGCTGACTTTAAATCCTAAATGCTTCATTATTTGATATTAGTTGACCCCAGGATATTTACAGTATCTCTTCAGTCCTGATATATTATTATAAAGAAAAATTTGTGAAAACAACTTTTGAACAGCTAAGGTATGAATCGCCACACCAGAACGATTGTCTCTTTTTTTTTAATTAAATGTGCAAATAGATACTAACGTCAGTGAAAAGTTCGAGCACTTGTGTATAGCAGGGTAAGTCTCTAAAATGTAGGTGAAGGAGGCCGTAAAGAGCACTATGCACGGTGGCAGCATCCGTGCATGCTGCTCCAGCTGCAGGCTCCAGAGTGACTGCCCGATGCCAGGCTGCACGTCCTCGTCGTTGTGCCCGTTCTGAGAGTGTGTCTTGGGTCATCACCAGAGATGTGTGCATCTATTCAAAAAATAGTTAATGTTGTTGATAATTTATAAAATCAAATTTTTTAAAAAAAATTACCATTTCTAAACACCAGCCCATGATGCGAACTTTGTGGAGGAGTTCAGGTGTTTGTTTTTCTTCAGGTACTAATTTCTTGAAAGACACCAATACAGCTAAGCCTCGGTTCTTTTTTCCACCTGCCATATTGTATTGCAATACCTGAAAATTAGTCGATTTCTCATAAAGAATTTAATTAAATTATTATTATTATTATTCCTATCGGGATCCCCGTTTATTTCCCCGAGGTGCTTCAGTGCGCGAAGACACATACCTCAAACCCAACCAGCCTCTGGCCGTAGCCATCTACCTATGTGATATCTCATTTTTTTTTTAATGCACTTACACCACTTTCAAAATAAACGGTCCAAGGACGAAATTTTAATAAGATATTAATATTTATTTACTTGTGCAAATCTTCTGTTTGTTTTCGGCAGATCTAAGCGTTGTCCATTATCCGTAAGCTCTCGGATAATATCCGGGAACATTTGATTAAATTGAATGGTATCCGATTGCGAAGCAACCATTCGATTTTTGGAAGTTATATAGCTTCTGTAGAAAAAAAAATCATTAAAAATCATTGACTGATTAAATATTAACTTATTTATTTTATTTTTTTACTATATATTATCACAACCAGTTCAATTAGTTTGTTTTTTATTTTTAAATCTGGAATTTGAGATTAGATAAAAGAAAAAAAATTCGGAATTTAAATCGATTTTACTATAAATCATAGACTACTTAACTTTCTCGAGGTGATAATTGTAAAAAAATGAAATTTTTTCTTGTCTATCACCATTGATTCGATAAATAATTTATATATATATTTTTTAACGATTAAAATGAAACTAGTAAAAAATGGTTTTAGTTGAAATATATAAATAGTTAAAAAATAAAAATATTATAGATACATACACAAGTGATAAGGTAGCGAGTGATATCAATTGCTTAGGAAAGGAGCTGACAGTCAATTATTAAGAATATTTAACAAGACTGTGTTTTTTATTATTGAGAAGTTTGATTGGTCATAGTTTCGCAAACTCTTTAGAATTCATAAATGTTACCATCCACATCAAAAGGTACCAAATCTTCATTGGGCTAAATTTTCAGGAAAGCCGATTTAATAAAAAAATTCGATTTTTTTTTAAATTACTGATTCTCTAGTTCTTCATCTTATTTGATGAAATATTCGATTCATCAGATTCGAAGTCTAGCAATTTTGCAATTGTATTGTATTTTAAAAATCTGGTGTGATTGTCGCACAGCACACAACTTTCTCTTACTTCCAGTAATCGAAAGTTATGTTCTGTGCTTGTCACACCAGAGTTTTTTGTGTCGAGATATATTTAGCTAAATATATTTCGAGATCTATTATTTGAAAAAGATAATAGTATTCAAAATACCTCGATTCGGACTTTAACTGAGTCATAGATATATTTAACAAGACATGTGAATGTTTTTTTATTGATGAGGCCAACCCTCCCTGGCAATCTCGCCTTCCGCGATAGGGCGTGATCTGCACCCAGCTCGGACCACGACCTGCACCAATAAAACTCACCCCCTTATATGAGTTAGTCGCAAGTTACTAACTCGTAACGAATAGGTGAAAAACTTTAAAGAATAAATTTTTCACCTATGCCGCTTGGTTAACCAGTAGAGGGACAGATATCTGGATCTGCTCTAACACACTCTACTCTCTCTACTGGTTAACCAAGCGGCGATAGGTGAAAAAATTTTCTTTAAAGTTTTTCACCTCGCGAGAGTATTGCGCACAATAAGGGAGGAGTTGGTGCAGGGGGAGCCAGCGAGAAAGGTCTCCCGGGGAGATGTTTGGCTCATCAAAAAGAACCTCACATGTTTGTAGAGATATATTTAGTTTCTGACAGTACGGTACATTTGAATTCAAGTTGTAAAATTTATAAACGGGTGAAAATATTTATTTTGTTACCATTTTTCCTATCTCTCCTATGAAGTATAAGAGTAAAGTGGTCTTCAGAAGATTTCAATGGCAAAATGAGAATACACATTTTAAAGAGCATCTTAAATATAATTGATTTGTGAATTTTAATCAAAATCGTTGAAGCGAATTTTGAGAAAATCAAAAAAAAACTGAAAAAGTACATCAATAAATTAATAATATTAGTACTCTTTGGCCGATTTTGTTTAAAAGCTTATTTTCACGCTCCAAGGAGGTGTCTAACTTAAATATAAAATTTCAACCATCTAGCTCAATTCCTTCATGCTTTAAATTGAACCCAGACAGACAGACCATGTCGTGAAAACCACTTTTTTGGATTTAGGGGACCTCAAAACGTGTATATCCATCAAAATCTCGACATCGAATTTTTGAATGAATACAATACTTTCTCTCTATATACAGTAGGCCTATATCAACGTATGTAGAGGTAAGAGAAAGTAAAAAGAAAAGTATTTGTTTTTTCCCTAGTATCACTAAAATTAATAGATTAGTTGAATCTTACTAATCATGTAAATTGTTGTAGGGGCTAATATACTTCTTGTAGTAAATTTTTTAAAAAATATTTACCGTACTTTGAAAATTGATTTATTTTATTAGTTTTTTTATATTCCCTCATTACTAAGGGGGACCTGTCTTAAATCCCCCCCCCCCATCAAAAATCTCTGGTTACGCCTATGGCGATTGGAGTTCAAAATGTCGACAATGAAATAGAATTCTGATTTCTGATTCTATTACATATTAGAACAAAATAGCCACATGATAAAATAAAACAAAAACAAACAAAAAAAATCACTTGCCCTGTGAAATGATTCCTGACTATTTGTCGAGCGACGAAGTGACCAAAACGTGGTGTGGTCATGTTGAATATTTTTCTCTCTTCCTAGTGGTGACCAATCGCCGACTGATAAGTTACTAATGATGACTACCACCTCGTTTGATTAAATAACCAATTCACTATTAAGTCTTCTTAAGTGTTGTTGACACGAGTAATCACTCTCTCAATGCCAGTCAGAGCAACCAATCCCACTCAGATCAAATTTTATTATAAGTTATTTCCTTCTAAAGATCACCAAGCATCATAATCATCCGTGACGTCATTGTCATTTTTCTGATAAATGTCGAAAAATAATTTATTAAAAAAAAAAAAAAAATGATAAGAAATTCTTATTTAAATATAAACATAAATAAATTATTTTTAGATATGAATATAATTAGTGCTTTTGTTTTCAGAAGAATTATCTTTTAAAACTAATATTATTTTAAAATTTTATTAAATAAATTTAAGGAGAGTGAAAATAAGAAATGCATTTTTAAAATCACACCAAATTTTTTTTCCAAAGGTTAAATAAAAAAAAAAGTTGATTGACCTTATTATTATCATTATTCTGTGATTAGAATGGAGTAATCTTTGCAATTTAGTAGGATAATATTTCTCCCTCTTTTCAAACATGGTCTGTCTGTGTGTCTGTTCAATTTAAAGCATGAATAAATTGAGCTATTGAGGTTGAAATTTTATTATTTATTTATTAGTCACCCCCCTGAAGCGTGAAAATAATTGAACAAAATTATGTATTTATCAGTTTTTTTCGATTTTCTCGAAATTCGCTCTAACGGTTTTGATTAAAATTCGTAAAAATAAGATGTCCATTAAAATGTATATTCTCATTTTACTCTTGAAATTGTTTGAAGCACATATTATTTACTTTTGTACTTTTTTTTTTAACATCACACTTTTTTCTCACTCCACATTCACACAGTCTTTTCGGCAACTTAGGCCATTTAAGACTTTGACGATAACCGTTATATTATTTATAATATCTATTAGGGGTCCAGGCATTTCTATTTAAGCCATCTGGTATCCAAATGGCTTAAATAAAATCATCGGACTGCCTGGGGTTCGAACCCGCGACGTTTGGTATAGGAGGTAGGCATGCTACCTACTACGCCAAACCCGGGGGCACTTTTGTACTTCATAGGAAAGAAAGGAGAAATGATTGTCATGGTATCAAAATATAAATATTTTTCTATGTTTATATATTTTATTCCCCCGGGTCTGGCGTAGTAGGTAGCGTGCCTACCTGCTATACCAAACGTCGCGGGTTCGGACCCAGGCAGTCCGATGATTTTATTTAAGCCATTTGGATACCAGATGGTTTAAATAGAAATGCCTGAACGCCAAATTGATATATAAATTACAACGGTTATCGTCTAAAGTCTTAAATGGCCTGAGTTGCCGAAAAGACTGTGTGAATGTGTGGGTGTGAGTGTGAGTATGAAAAAAGTGTGAATGTTTAAAAAAAAAATTTTAATTAGATAAAAATTGATTGAATTTTTGTCTGATTTCTTTCCTGGCTGCCATCCTACTCATATCTAAAAATATTTTATATCTTGAATTCTATCTAATGTCGGGTCGAGTTTTATTTAAGCCATTTAGATACCAAATGATTTAAATAAAAATGCCTGGACCCCAATAGATATATTCATAAATAACGGTTATCGTAAAAGTCTTATATGCAGTGCCGGATTACCCATTAGACGATCGCCCCAGACTTTTTGGGGCCCGGTAACATTAGATTTTTTGAACTCTTTCGGCATCGGAGACCATTTAGGCCCCGTCCCTGTTTATTTAAATTGGTAGCAGATTCAATTGAAATGATTTAATTTAAAAAAAAAATTGGATGACGATAGGTTCAAAATTGTGGCCGCTGGAAACTCAAAATTAGCACCGCGAGAGGCGCACCTTAAAGACATGAATATATAGGGAATGTTTTTGTTGGTGAAGTTCGAGGGTTCCTGAGCACATCGGTGCCTCGGAAAGGCTGGAGATCCTGG
Organism: Euborellia annulipes; assembly: GCA_023213315.1. Lineage (NCBI taxonomy): Eukaryota > Metazoa > Arthropoda > Insecta > Dermaptera > Anisolabididae > Euborellia > Euborellia annulipes. Next base: position 11,634 of record JAKCPI010003166.1, read on the forward strand.
GTTCGGTTCCAGGGGGTGCGTTTTTGAATCCCAGGGAATATTTATTTAAATTAATGGGATACCAGATGATATAAATAAATATGCCTAAATTATGTATATCAAATTAAAACATAATTAAATTCGAAGACAAAAAAATTTCATTTCACCTGATCGACTGTTATTTGTTTGCTAATTTAAATACAGTATATCAAGAAACCTTGAGTGACGAAATCAGATCCTATCAAGTAATCTTGGATATTTTTACATTTGCTCCTTATTTGTTGTTTTCAACTTTTTTTTTAAATTATAATAAGTGGACAAATTAAAAAATTAAATATCTTTATATATTTGACATAAGAAGGTATAAAATTTACTTTGAAGAGATGTTAATTGACAAAAATCACATCGGTTGAAAGTCTAATTTCGTTTTATAAGTAAATTTTATTGAAAGATATTTATTAGAGTTTAGGTGCGTATTTTCCGGGGGGCGAACTAATTTTTAAATATCCTCCCCCCCTCCCCCCCCCCTATATACAAAAATATTTTTAAAATGCCGGATATAACCTGAGCTCCGAGTGGCCCGGGCCCTATCAAAGAGAAATTTTCGATAAATTTTTTTTTTTAACCAAATTTTTCCGTTTTTTCCTGAGCCCCTAGGGGCTCGAGCCCTCTCAAAGACAAAAGTTAACTTATATATTAATACATTTCATTTTTTTTTTTTTATTACTTTTATTTATGCGACCCACTTTTTCATACAAAAATATAGATATTGGTCATATACCCGTATATATGTACAGTATATAGATTTGAAAAATTTCGGGGGAGGGGGCCCAGCCTTATATACGCCTAGAGTGAAGTGGATAGCTGAGTAGATCTTGTAGTAAGGAAGAAAGAAAAGAGCGAGATCAGCTACGTTTATTTCGTTTATTAATCATTATTAACCACTTCAAACCGACGTCTCGGTCAGATATACGAACATCCTCAAGGCTGAAGCGAGGAATTTTGTTAACATGCTTCAGTCCTGAGGATGTTCGTATATCTGACCGAAATGTCGGCTTGAAGTGATTAATAAACGAAATAAACCTAGCTGAAATCGCTCTTTTCTTTCTTCCTTACTGAAAGATTTTTGTGAAATTGGGATGTCCTCCCCTCCCCCTCCCCCCAAATTTCGTCCCTGGGATTTTTATTATTGTATTTTTTTTTGTTGTTGTTATGTTATGTTAATTATCGTAAATAATATACTGTATGCGTCCTCTCCTTAACCTATCAAAAAACATACAATATTTAGAATATTCTTTATTTCGTAAAGTTTCCTTGAACTCCTTCCAATCAAAAACTGGACTTCATTGTTTGTAATCTAACTGAAATATTTGCAGGCGTTATTGATTTGTGCTGCACTCTGGCGGAACCTTTTGGAACTGATATAAACTAAAATTTATATATGTATGTCTATGTATTCGGCCTCGGGCCTGGTGTAGTGGTTAGCGTGCTGTCCATTTGTACCAAGGGTCGCGTTATAGGTAACAATGTGTCAACCAATGAAAAAAAAAACCATGGAAAAAAACGAAAAATTTGAGAACTAATAAAAATAATTCATATCGATCAAAGTATTAGAAAAACATCTGATTTAATATAAAAATTTTGTATTTATTTCATTATTAGATAAATACAATTAGATGACAATAATATTAAATTGTGAATATATTTATTCAGGACCGCAGACAAGGGGGGGGGGCTATATCCAGTAGCGTAGCCAGGATTTCTGTTTGGGGGGGCCCAAAAGTTTTTGAACCCCCCCCCCCTTTCCAAGAAACTTAAAGTGGAGAAATATTTTTTAGATAATATAATAATTATAAATAAAAAACAAATAAAAAAAATTTTTTTTTCTTGAAATAAAAAATAATTTTAATACAAAATTCGTAAATATTAGAGATTTTTTCAATTATTTATAAGTTTTTTTTTAGAATTTAGGAGAGTTAATAAAATAATTATTAAAAAAAAATCATTAGGGAAAACAATAGGTATTTTTTTTTGGAGAAGGCTTTGGGGGGCCCGGCCCCCCTGGGCCCCCCTGAATACGCCACTGGCTATATCCCCGAGACCCGGGCCCTCTGACCCCCCCCCGGATCTGGCTTGAATAAATTATGGTAACGCAATGTTTAGGAAATTTTGAAAAATTTTTAAATAACTTTTTTATTTAAATAAATATAGTAAGCTATGTATAACTGTTTCAAAAATTGTGTAAAAAATTGTTGGCATGAAGGTCACAATTGCCTTTTTACATACTAAAAAAACTTCAAGGGTGGGGGTTGGGGTGGCGTATTATTAAGTAGCCCCGGGGCCCGTCAAGTCTGTCTGCGGCCCAGTATTTATTATAACAGTTTGATAATTAATCTGGTAGGCTATTTAAAATATTCAAAGATATTTAAAATATTTTATTCATCAACACATTTTAAAAACATTTATAAAAATATGATTAGTAATATTTACAAATTTTTCTAAATATCATAAAAAAAAGCTTAAAAAAAATTATAAAAAAGAAATATAAAATTTAATAACAAATGGAAAAACTAACTAAAATCAGGCCTAAAATTATATATATTAAATTAAACTTTGCAGCTTCTTCGCCTTCGGTCAAAAAATTATAAAAACGTTTTTATTTTAAATTTAGTTATTATTGGTTATAGTTTTTTGACCATCCGTCTTAGGCGGGCTGCAAAGTCAATTTAATTTGATAAAAACCTCGTCTGAATCAGCATATGAATATAATTATATATATATATAAACTAAAAAAAAATATTTAGCCAGATCAAAAAATATTCAACCGGGATGTTATTAAAAATATATATATTATAATCATTTGTCAGTATTATTTTGATCAATTCTAGTAAAATTGAAAGATATATTTCTTTTTAAGTCTTAAAGGA
>JAKCPI010003168.1:0-51178 GCA_023213315.1 Euborellia annulipes
ACAAGGGCGGATCCAAAGGTGTTTCTCGGAGGGGGGGTATCTGAGGGACTCGTCGCATTAGCACACTATTACTTTTACCTCTATATATATGTTAATATATATAGAGAGAGAAAGTTATTGGATTCATGTCAAAAATTCGATGTCGAGATTTTTGATGGATCTTCACGTTTTGAGGTCCCCTGAATCCAAAAAAGCAAGTGGTTTTCGCGACATGGTCTGTCTGTCTGTCTGTCTGTGTGTCTGTGAACAAAATATCTCAAGAACAAAAAAGAGCTAGGAAGTTGAAATTTTATATTTAAGTTAGCACCTCTATGGGACGTGACACGAAGCTTTTGAACAAAATCGACCAAAGAGTAATTAGTACTTTACTGATGCACTTTTCCAGTTTTTTTCGATTTTCTCAAAATTCTGTTCAACGATTTTTTTTAAAATTCTAAAATCAATTATTTTTAGATTCTCTTTGTAAAATGTATATTCTCATTTCCGTGATTGAAATCTTCTGGGAAGACCACTTTACTCTTGTACTCCATAGAAAAGATAGGAGAAATGGTTGCCATGGTAACAAAATATAAATATTTGTTCATACTTATAAATTTTACATCTTGAAAACGAATGTACCGTACTGTCGGAAACTAAATACATGTCGACACAAAAAAATCTGGTGTGACAGCATGTGCACAACTTTCGATTACCGAAGGTAAGAGAAAGTTGTGTTTGTGCGCCAGGTCACAAATTTTTTCTTAATTTCAACTAATTTAAAAAGGAGCATTCTGTACTTGTTTGCCAAAATATAAATGCAAACTCAAATTTTTAAGTAGAGTTAATTTTTAAAATTTTACATTAAAAATAATTGGTTTTTTTTCGAAAAAAAGTAGGTTTTTTCAAATTCGGAGGGGGGGGGGTAATTGCCCCATTTACCCCCTTGTATTCGAAAAAAATACCTTTTTTTCGCAAAAATTTTTTAATGTAAAATTTTAAAAATACTTAAAAATTTGATTTGTATTTATATTCTGGCAAACAAGTACAGAATGCGCCTTTAAATTACCGAAATTAAGAAAAAATAGTGTGCTGTGCGACGAGTCACCCCAGATTACCCCCCCCGAGAAACACCTCTGGATCCGCCCTTGATCGGAGGCTATTTAGACCCGTCTCTATTTATTTCAATTTATTGGTAGTCAATTGAATTGAAATAACTTGTCGCGTGAGACGGGATGCGAACCCGCGACCCTTGGTACAGAAGGCCAGCACTCTAACCTCTACACCAAGGCCCGAAGACATTCCCTTATTTGAAATATATCTCTCTAGAGTTTAATTATTTTTCATTAATTTTATTTTCTCTTAGCCTACTTATATATGTAATATATATATGGAGAGAAAGTATTGCGATCATGTCAAAAAATCGATGTCGCAGATTTTGGATGGATCTACACGTTTTGAGGTCCCCTTGAGTCCGGAAAAAGAGGGGTCCCCGCGAATTGGTCTGTGTGTGGGTGTGTGGGTGGGTGGGTGGGTGGGTGTGGGTGTGTGGACAGATTAAGGAAGGGTTTTATTTTATTTTCGTTTTATAGTCTTTTAGATCTATTTATTTCAAGCCTTTGGTAGCCAGTTTAAAATAAATTTAGAATTTAATATACCTCTAGGCAAAAAATGTATCCAAGCCTATCAGGAATTACTCATTTTCTCTCCGGAATTACCCTTTTCTTAGCAAAAAAATAGCTAGGCTAGCAGAAGTAGTACTTGGCATTTACGATTAAAAATAAGATTATAAAAAAAATTATTCTTAATATCTGTAATAAATGCATAGTAGTAATTATTATAAACGTAGTTTTATTTTATTTTTTTTTTTAATATTTCTCAATATTTTTTAAATGATTGGTTAAAGAGCTTTTGAGCAAGCATTTAAAAAATGAATATTACGAAATCAAAGACTAAGAAGCGTAGAAAATAGAAGAGAAAGATAATTTCGCTCTCCTCCTAAACTAGAAATTATCTTTTTCAAGGCCGAGTCTCCGTTTAAACCTCTTTTTTTTTCTTCTTTGATTTTAAATTTCGTTAAATAGTTTGGGTGTGCGTTTGGGATAAATTCCTGAATTCTATTTTATATGTTAGAAGAATTGCTAAAACCAAAAACTCATTACGAAAATGCTTTGTTTTAATTTAGTACTCAAATATAATTAAAAGTTTGTTTAACAATTAAATGAAATAATCATGAATTGTTTAACGCGCGTATTTTACATTGCACACGAGATGAGAGAAATTTCTTGCCTGGAAGATATGCAACCCAAATGACCAACCCAAATTAATTTTAATATTAATTCTATCAAATGTTAATTTTTTTACTTTTTCTTACCCTATATATAGAAAGTATTGCGATCATGTTAAAAATTCGAAGTCGAGATTTTGATGGACCTTCACGTTTTGAGGCTCCTATGAGTTCAAAAAAGTGGGTCCCGCAAATTGGTCTGTCTGTCTGTGCACTCGTTACACATGTGTAACGATTTTTAGCATGAAGGAATTGAACTACGAGGTTGAAATTTTATATTTAAGTTAGGTACCCTCAAAATAAGCTTTTTAAGAAAATGGGCCAAAAAGTACTAGTGCTTTACTGATGTACTTTTTTACTAAAATTCGCTCACCAAAATTGTTTAAAATTCAAAGATCAATTATTTTTTAGATGTTCTTTAAAATGTGTATTCTCATTTTGCCCTTGAAGTGTTTTGAGCTCACTTTACTCTTGTACTTTATAGAAAAAAGTTAAGATTTTTTCAGTTTATTTTTTTTCGATTTTCTCAAAATTCGCTCCACCGAAATTCATTAAAATTCAAAAATCAATTTATTTTTTAGATGCTCTTTAAAAAATATATCAGTGAATATTTCGTGAAAATTGTGTGAAGTACACTTTACTGGATGTAGTAGTACAGATTTTTCAAATTCATTTTCTACAATAGCTCTTCCTTCCATAGAGTCAATGTTGAATCCCTATGGAGATTTACATGTTAATTTCGATTCCACAAGGGGGGGGGTCGGGGCCGGTCACCTTTGGAACTTTTACACATTATGAAATTTTGTATTTATCTAGGGTTCTCTATTGTGTATAAAATATCCAAATATGAGATTAAAATTTTGAAAAATAACTATAGTTTATTTCAAGCAGTCAACATTTAAAACGCAAGTTTGAAAATAAGGTGCTATGGAAAACTAAATATATCTCGACACAAAAAATCTGGTGTTACCGTGTTGGTAACCTAATGGTAAGAGGAAGTTGTGTGCAGTGCGTCGTTTTATAAATAAAATAAATAAAAAAAATATTTTTATATTAATTTATATTTTTTGAAAATAAAAATGTTTGTTTGTATTATTTTATATAATAGGGGAGGGGGGAGTCGCCATATGATTAAATATTTTTAAGGGAGGCGTGGTAGCATAAAGTTTGGAAACCACTACTTTAATATATGAAATTTAAAAAAAAAAATATATATAAAAAATTCATCTCATCGCCTGAGATTCCAGATAACACAACACCAACAAATATTATTATTATAATTTTAAAATTTAGATTGGGTTAATTAATGCAAATGATTGATTAGGGGTTAATTTTAATAAATTGAAAAGCAGTCCTTTTTTAATGGATTTAAAGTTGTGGGGTCGTAGATTGATTTATTATCCTTCCAGTTCTATATAAACCAAACCTGGCAAATACACGAACCCTGGTGATTCAATTCAAATTAATTGGACACTATAGAATCATTCAACTATTCCAAGTATCTTCATGTTCGTAGAGAGATCTACTTCAAACAGCCATCTTAAATTTATTTTAACTTCATGTTTAAGTTGATTTTTTAGGGAAAATAAAAAAATGCAGCAAGTATTTTTCATTGGATTTTAATTTACAATAGATAACATTTCAGGCCTTGCATAAAGCCATCTTCAGGTTTTTATTTATATAGACTTATAGAAAAATTTTATTTTATCAGGGACCCACATCCTGTGGGTACGTGAATGGCGACCACGAGCTGCCTGAGATAGGCTAGGGGGGGGGGGACCTTTGGTAATCGAAAGTTGTGTTCTGTGCTTGTCACACCAGATTTTTTTGTGTCGAGATAACACTTGAGAGAATACATTTTAAAGAGCTTCTAAAAATTATTAATAGTTGATTTATAAATTTTAAACAAAAAAAAAAAAATAATAATAATAAAATAAAAAAGTACATTAGTAAAGTACTAGTACTAGTGTATTAATATTTAAAAGCTTATTTTCACACCTACCTAACTTAAATATAAAATTTCAACCTTGCTTATTCTCTTCATACTTGATTTTGGTTACAGACAGACCATTAATAACCCACTTTTTTTTGGATCAAAGAGACCTCAAAATGTGTATTTCCATCAAAATCTCAACAACGAATTTTTAACATGAATCCAATAATTTCCCTCTATATATAAAAAATACATAAATAGGTAAGATAATGTAAAAAGAGGTCATCTAATAGATGAACTTCACTAAAAATCCGAAACGGATCTCTGAATGGTGGAATTAATTAATTAAAACCGAAACGTTTCACATCTTGGAAGTTTTATTTTATAGACTACACACACCATTTGGCTGACTTCTCTTTTTGCAATTCTAATTTGAATTGAATATGCATTTTTTCACCTTTTATCTCTGTTAGGGGGTTGTTTGAGAAGAAATACTCTTTGGCACTTGTATCTAGCCTCTTTTGGAAGAGAACATTAGCAATGTTAAAAAGAAATTAATTCAGATTCAAGAGAAATGAAACGAGCTTATTCTCCCTCAAATGACACTCACTTCACTTTATTGGCAAATATATCGGCCTTCAGTAATATATTGTTATTTTATAGTACAGTGCGAAAAAAAATTAAGTAGTACGATACGTCTCAGATTTTAAGAAAATAGAGATATTTTTATTTGACTTCCTAAAGATCAAATAATAATCCTTTAAAGAGGATACTTTCAAATACTACTCTATTTTTCTTAATTAATTGTAAAATTTTATATTCATTTTATGTTATTTTATATATTTTTCCTTCTTTTTTTTGAATATAAAGTTAACACATTTAAATAATAATTGCAAAACCGGATCTTTTGCTTGAAGTTAGAAAAATTAATACAGTAACTAAGTAGGTGTACTGTTAAAATGGTTAATAAATATTTTAATGAATTTGATGAACCTAAGGCCGGGTTTTATTAGAAAAAAAGAAATAGAATACTAATTAAATGAGAATTTTTTAAAAGGTAATTTTAGATTGGAGAGAGAAATTTTCGTAAAAAATAAATCTATGAATATTTCTGTTTAGAAATCATCCCTCAACCACAACCAGGATAATAAACAATTGATATTTTGGATTATTATCCCATCATCAGGAGTTACATACGACAGTCATATCGATTTAGAAATTTAAAAAAAAATAGTTAAAAGGCATAAGAATGAAGGACACAAAGAGATTGCAAAAGTGCATCATTGCTGTCTCTTTCGTAAAGGGAAAATGCGCTATTAAAGTCTAGGGCAAAGTAGAGATAAACAATGAAAAACAACAGAAAATATAATTATTCATAAATTATAATAAAAACGAAGGCCAAAAGTCATTTAAATAAATAAGCTACACTCAAACTTTGTTTGCACATTTCAAAAATGTATCACATTTATTTTAAAAAATATTTTATATTCTTTATCATCTAAAATAGTTGCACCCTATCCGATGAGTTTTTTGCGTTCCCTCAAAGTTATCTAAATATTAGTGGTACTTATTGGCGAGGCCAAACATCCTATGGCCCCGGGGATCCAACCCCGGGCCTTCCCGCTTTCGGGGGGGTAGGCATGCTGTTCATTGCACCAGGCCACCGGACCCTCGACCTTGACAGCACGCCTATTCCCCGGAAAGACTGGAGATCCTGGGTTCGATTCCCGGGGCCATAGGATGCGTGGCCTCTCCAATAAATAACACTCACAGCTTTGATAGGAGATATATATCTCTATGATTTACAATTAGTTAAATCCGAAAAGAATCGAGATGTTTTGAATACTAATATCTAATTCAAATATATAAATCTCGAAAATATTTAATAAGTGGTACTTAAATATTTTGTAGACGAGGAAATAATTTTAGCTATTAGTGGTACTTTCTCCCAGAGAAGAATCCGGACTCCACCCAGGAATGAACAAAATCACGATCATTTTGAAACTGAATATCTAAATCCTATGCGATCTAAGATTTTGGATCTGGATAGAAATCCAAATTCTCTTTAAAGAACTTAGGATATGAACTATATTCGTTTTCGGGATTTAAAATCTTTAAAAAAAGAAGAGGTCGACAGAAGGAAAAATATCGACTCCCCCCCCCCCCCACCACAGTATTATTTCCAAAAAAGCTACTCTCTCTAGGGTACCCAAAAGTACTTACTCAAAGAGGCGCATGTACTGTATATAATTTTGTTAATCGTAAATCTCAGAGCTACCCCAAAAATCAAAGATTATTCCATGAAGACTTGACGAAGTCGAGCCGAAACGAAATATCCCTAATCTAATCAAATGATATAACAAAAGTCCCTAAATGAATCCAACAGATATCAGACCACTCAAAGGTTATTATAAAAACTTGATTTATTTCGGACTACTGAGTAAACAACGAATTCGAATGACTCAAAATATTATTTATTAGTCAGATCTTATATAGGCCTAGATCAGTATCTTTGAAATCATCACCTTATCGTAAAAATTTGTATATCTACAGATAATGAAAATCTGAACTCACCAGAGATATTGCCGAGACTGAATGAGAGGGAAGAAGTAAATTCACTGCTTTCTGATCCTAATTGAAGAGACCCAGAACCATGAGCGTGATAAGCCGTATCTGGAAAGAAAAAGAATATTATAATTTATTTGAATGAATGAATTTAGTGAAAATAAGGTCTCTCGTTCTCTTTTGACCAGCTTAGGGCCCTTCTTTTCTCACTTCCTCTCTTATTATATGGAATGTACGATATTTAAAGGAATAATACCGATTAGCCGAGGGGATAGAGCAGTTAAGCTTTTAATCCTGAATTAAAGTCAAGTCAGGTTCTAATGCTCCTATAGCCAAAATTTATCAAACTTGGCCTTGAAAGGAAGCGGAAACCAAATTGTGCCTGACTGACATATGACACAAAGGAGAGAAAAGAAATAATCAAAATGCAAATAAAGGGGTTGGATCTAAATAACCGTCTCGAAATTTTTTTAGATTACGAGTCTCTGTATATTTTTTTTTATCCTAACTTTTTTACAGCTTGACTAAAACAAAGCTAGAGTGGGGATTGGATTATGGAGCAACATTCAGCCCTATTTAAAATTTTTTATTAGATTTTATTAAAACTTTAAAATAGGTAATTGTTTCTTACTCCGTCGTTAATTCCGATAATTGTAATTTAGAAATATTAAAGATAGGTATTGTTAAGTTCCACCCTTTCATGTTTTTCTTTATCCAATTTAGAGTCTTTTTCCTCTGGTCGGTAGTCTAAGAAAAAATAAAATAAATAGTCTTTTTTTAGCAGCTGGGAGAATTAAGATTTTTCAATATCGATATTCAGTGTATATGAAGAGAAAAATCTATCCTTTAGCGGACTTTCAACAGCCATCATCATCTCAACTCTTCTAAAAGATGATATAATTCTTTGGATCATGAAGATTTTTCAAAAAATGAAATAATCATATGTAGAAATCGCAGGGTGGGACTTAACTTTGAGCCTCACTGTACGACAGAGGTGCAAGACGGCCTGGCGCTTCTGGGGGTGGTGGAAGGGGAAGGGGGTCTGTAAGTAAAGGTCTGACAAGTAAGTAGTAGCCTATTGCCAGGCCTAACTTGGGTATTTCAAGATTTGAGTGAAAATCTTTTTCTTCAAATTTGGAGATCCAAAAGAATGAATATCGCTATCCTGGTGAAAATGCAACCAACTTTATTAAGTATTATTTTGAGTCTTTATAATTATTTTCATATAAAATATTCATAGACCTATACCAAAGATTAAGAATCTTTTAGAGGAAGGAATAATAAATTGATAAGTCTTCCAAAGATTTTTTTCTCAATTCTCTTTCTATTCTTCTACATATCCATTTATCACTTTTCGACAATTTTTTTTTTGTAATTCTTACGTTGATATAAATTAAATTTAGTTGTTTTTTTTTTTTTTTTTTTTTTTGTTCAAGAAATCTTTTTTTCTCTTAAAGGCAAACTTTCTTTTTGTTATAATAAAAATTCCACGGTGACACATTACGTATTTTAGTGATTGTATTTATTTACTAGATTGGGAATGGCGTTTGTTAGCCTTGGCCTTAAATTGTGACCAGGTCCTTCTTTGAGAGGGCAGAGATCGTTCAGCGACCCCCAAAAGTGACAGGAGATGATGTCGATGGAGCCCTTTAGAAAAAAAAGGCCTCCAACCTGGTCTCTTTGGTCTTTTCAAAGAAACAGGGGGGGAAAAAAAGTGAAGTGAACTGGCCAAAAAGGTCCCTGGAGAAGAAAAACACAAAACCTGTCCTATGAAGCCTTTCTTTTTTTCTTTTCTTTCTTCGACAGGAAGTGCATTCAATTGATATATGATTCGTATATTACGAATCCTTCATCAGATAATAAATCCCATCCAGACAGTTCACATTTCTTATAAATAAATTATTTTAAAAAAATAATATCTTTTTTTAATTTGATAAACCTGTTTTAAATTAAAATTCTTGATCATGATATTAAATTCAAAATATAATAAATCACTAATTGGTATCTTCCCAGGAGGTGGTAGCAGTAAGTTCAGTACATAGACTTTAAACAAGAAGAGTACAATTATTCAGACATTTCTCAATAAAGTAGTGTGAGCGAATCCTTTATCAGATAATAAATCCTAACCAGACATTTCTGAAATTTTTTTCAATTTTATTTTTTATTTTCAAAGGAAACTTCATCCCTTCTACCCTTTCCTTAATAATTTTTTATTCTGGAAAGATTTTGATTTTTTTTTCAATGAAATCACATCTCAAGTGCATATTTATTTGCTTTAGTTAGTTTTTTCTCACGGAAAAGGTCGGATGGTGTATCTATTGTTAAATGCAAAAGAAAATAGAAGGGTTTCCAAAAAAATGAAAATAAAAAGAGGTGAGGAACATCTGTGCAGATTTATGAAAAAAAAAGAGTATAAGAGTTGTCGTTTATTTCTAAAAAAAAAATTTCAGGTGTCAGAAAAATAAAATTCTCTGTTACAAAACGGATATTTCAATCATTCAACTCGAGAATAATAAAAAATGAAAGATTATTGCTAGACTTTTTTTACTTCATCTTTTTTTTTTTTACTAGTGATTCATTTTATTAGGTCATATATCATCTATTGCAAAAGAGAGACATGACTCTTGAAATGTCTAACTGAGAGGATTGGAAACGAAAGATTAAAATTTGGGAGTTGTGCGAGTTCCAACTTGAACGACGCCCTATTTTTTATTATCATTAATCCCTTTGTATAGTCAAAGGCGGATGGAATTCGATTTTATTTCAGTGGTCTAAATTCTTAATATTCGGCATTGGTCTATGAATATTTTATAGGAAAATATAAAGAATCAAAATAAACCTTAATAAAATCAGTTTCACTTTCTCTAGAATAGGGATATACCAGTTATACAGGGCTGGTATGTCGGTGTAAAGGTGTGAGAGATCTTTTGAAAATAAGATCTAGAAATATATCATATCCAACAAAGGTATAATTTAGACCAGTGGTTCCCAACCTGGGGCCCAAATGGGCGATTTGGGTTCTCAGGGGGGCAATAAATAAGTGGGTGGCGATAGGGGGCGATGAATATTCAAAGGGGGAAAATTATTAGAGTTTATTAAAATTTAAAAGAACAAAAATCAAAGAGAAAAATCTCCTATTTAGAAGATGGCCAGTATAAAAGATGACAAAAAATCGTCATATTAATAAAATAGTCCGAATATAATTTCAATCTAGAATCGAAACGTCACTTTTGTTTTTATTAAATAAAGATTGACCGCTGAAAAAAAGATTATTTTCTTCATAAAAATAAAATTATTATTAGATATTTAAAAGGTTTGGAAAGAGATAAATAATACAAATTTTGCCTACTACTCCTAGCGTCAGGGTATTTTTTAAAATATATTTTTGTCATCAATTTTGGTTTATTGTAATTAATAATACAATTTAACTAAAAAAAAAAAAATTTCAACGTTTCGGTCTAATTTCTGCATCTGTTGTGGATTTATACACTTTGAAAAGAAAAGGTTTGAAGTAAAGTACTTTTTTGTTAAAAATTTTAAATCATGTTTTGTACGTAAATGCAGATGCAGATCACAGAATCTATGAAATTGATTCAATTTGAGCCAACAATAAATTTGTGTATGTTCAGTGAGGGACAATTAAGTCCCACCTATGAGTTTTCTACTTGTGATTATTTCATTGTTTTTAAAAAAATATATTTTTTTTAATGGAATCTTTCAAACCTAGAAAATTTCCAATAAAGATTTTCATTTTCTTTTTAAAAAACAATGAAATAATCACAAGTAGAAAACGCATGGGTGGCACTTAATAGTCCCTCACTGTACAACAGGTACATTTGTAATCTGTAAGATGCATGGAAAAAAAAATTTCGCAGCCTTAACCCTTTAGAATTAGTGAAAGTCATTTTTCTATTTTTTAATCCAATTAATTTCATTTACTATAAAAAAACTTTTATCTAAATTTGAATATAACTTTTGTATTTCAGTTTTTCAACTCTTTTGTTTTTACTAATCATGCCACATGGTAAAAAAAAAAAAAAAATTTATATTAAAATTGAACTAAAAGATAATTTAAATTTAAGAATTGGTAACAGTCTGCTGATCAAACAAGTGGCTGATCAAATTGAAAACTGTAATTAAATCTTTCCAACTCCTGCAATCAATTGTTCTTTATGGGCAATTCATTAAAATTTAATAGAAAGATCTAAAGTTAAAAAGAGGATTGTATTTAATCTGCTTCCCCCCCCCTCCACAACCCTCACTCTCTCTGTCTCTTTCGTCAAACCTCTCCCATATTCTCTCTCTCTTTTTCTATTTCTCTTTCAATCACTATTAATCAATTTCATTTCGAATTGCACTCATAACCTATTATTATTCAATTTTTCTATTTCATTCAGGAAATTTGTTTATTATTATTATAATAATATCGATAATTTTTCTATTAGTGAATAAAAGTAGCTAAGTGATTAAATAAAGCATTTTAAATAAAATTTCGTTTGTAATTTAATGCAATTTATAAAAGTGATTTGAATGGTTTTATTTGAAGTCAAGCAGTTTCATGTTCAAAAGAAGTACGCTATTTCAAAGATCCCCAAACTACTAGAAGCGAACCTCAGAAGTGAGACTTCTTTGTTCTAAAACTCAGAAGACACGTTCCATTTATTATATTTTAAATAACATTTGAAGTTATTCAAAAAATAACAAAAGCATCTGGAGAGACTGGTCGCATAGCATACAACGTTCTCTTATCTTTCGGCAAGAGAAAGTTGTGTTCAGTGCTTGTCACACCAGATTTTTTGTGTCGACATATAATTAGTTCCCAAAAGTACGGTACATTTGAATTTCAAGATGTAAAATTTATATTGTTACCATAAAAACCATTTCTCATATCTTTCCTATGAAGTACAAGAGTAAAGTGGTCAATGAAATAAATAAAATAAATAAAAAAAAAATAAATAAATAAAGATTTCAATGGCAAAATGAGAATATACATTTTAAATAGGATCTAAAAAATAATTGATTTTGGAATTTTAATCAAAAACGTTGGAGCGATTTTTTGAGAAAATCGAAAAAAAAAACTGAAAAAGTGCATCAGTAAAGTATTGGCTAATTGTGTTCAAAAGCTTCGTGTCTAGGAACCGACAGAATATTTGTGGCGTTTCGGCCAAAAATCCTGGTTTCGGCCGTAGTTTCGGCCGGCCGAAACCTGACTCTGAAAAGATGGGAAGAAACTCGCATGCAAAAAAAAGGTCAAATGATTTGCAAAAGGTGCGGAAAAAATTTAGTCTATATATTAACATATATAGGACTATATAAAATTGCAAAATGGCAACAAAAA
Source organism: Euborellia annulipes (assembly GCA_023213315.1). Taxonomy (NCBI): domain Eukaryota; kingdom Metazoa; phylum Arthropoda; class Insecta; order Dermaptera; family Anisolabididae; genus Euborellia; species Euborellia annulipes. Next base: position 12,100 of record JAKCPI010003168.1, read on the forward strand.
TTTTTATTTATCAAATAAATTCCTAACAGGCATATTATTCGACATGAAACTGTGTGTCATCGATGTCACCGTTTGCCTCATTTCTTGTTAATGCACTCAACTATATTTAGCTTTTAAATTAATGAATTTATACATTTCGATCTAGAGAATTAATAAAATCAGGCTTGATTTAAAATTAAATTATATATTGATGGATATTCTTTATATATATAATTTCTGTACGTGTGTATGTGACCGAACTCCTCCTAACGACTGAACGATTTTGATGAAATTTTTGTGTATGTTGTGAGAGTCGGACAGGTTTTGTTTCACAAATAACAATAAGTTAATCAGTAATTAACGTTAAAATAAGAAAAAAATAAAAATTAGGAGAAATAGTGATGAACAAAATATAAATATTTACATGTTTACGATTTTTATTTATTATTACATTTGAATTCTAAATATCGGTGTCAATTTTTGTCTCTGTACCGGGAGAGTCCGGAAAGGATATGATTCACAAAAAATCTTAAGTTCATGAATAATTAACCGTTAAAATAATCTATATATTATAAAAATGAATTGGGAAAAATGTTTGTATGTACCGGTATGTATATATGTATTATGTTTATAGAAATCCACAATTTTCAATGAAGGGAGAAGGGGGGTCGGGGGGAGCCCAAAAGCCGCGAGGGGTTAGTTAATTATAAATTATAAATGTATCATATATTAAAACATTTGGTATTGCAAGAGTAGCATCAGGGTCGCAGACAGGGGGGGGCCTCCGAAGGGGTCCGGGCCCTTTGCGCTCCTACCTTAAAATTCTATTTAAAAAATCATTTTCACTATACTAAACTAATGAAAAATTCACTTCCTAACTATCCAGAAAATGAATAGAATTCGAATTTTTTTTTACTCTTTTTCTTATTTGTCCGAGAATAAAAAATTTGTGACATAAATAAGAACTAAAAAAGACAATTATCTTTTAATATTTAAACGAGCGTTTTCGGGAAAAAAAATAAAATTTAAATGAAAAAATCATCAAAGTTAAAAATAAAGAAGTTTAACTTTTGAGGTCACAAGAATAAATTCGAGACTAAAAAATTGATAAAATGTTGATCCCGGTAATTCTAGATCAAAAGGAAATCTATTTAAACAGCGTTTTTAATAAATAAGTAACTTAGAAGGGGACATTCAGAGGGTCGACTAATCCTGGACCTTCTTGTCAAAAAATATTTTCTTTTACAATATTTATTTCCATTTCAATATATTTCAAATTAATTTGTTTTTCAACTCTAAAAATATTGATTAATAAATAAATATTCGTGGAAGTGAGTACAACCCTTTAATTATATTACTAATGGATTTTAATTTCATATAATAATATAATTAGAAAAAAAATAAATTTTATGGATTATTTAGGATTTCCTGGCAATGTTATATTTATTTACTTTTATAGAAAGATGGCGAGTTTTAAAATTCCCTTATCATTAAGCTAACTGTACTGATGAGGATATCCGAGTTATGAAAGAGCCTTTTGAGTAGCGGTGTGTTACCCCTCTCCCCCAGGGAGAGAGAATTTGTCATGGGTAATTCTAAGTTTTCCTCTCAGGCTAATTTTATTTTTATAGTAAGGAATAAGAAGTTATGATTCAGAAAATGAAATCTAATTTACTTTACTTTCTCTTTAATATAATTATATAAATTTATTAATATGATAATGTAACTGTTATATAGAAAGAGTATTGGTTTCAGTTCAAAAATTCGAGATTTTAATGGAAATACATGTTTTGAGTCCAAAAAAGTGGGTCCCGCAAAAAGATCTATCTGTGTGTCTCAAGAACGAAAAGAATCAGAAGATAGAAATTTGATATTTAATTAGGTACCACTACACGAAGCTTTTGAACAAAATCGGTCGAAAAGTACCAGTACTTTTTACTTTTTTTAGTTTTTTTCGATTTTCTCAAAATTCGCTCTAAATATTTTGATTAAAATTCAAAAATAAATTTTTTTAAATTCTCTTTAAAATGTATATTCTTATTTTGTACTTGAAATTGTTTGTAGCACACTTTACTCTTGTATTCATAGAATAGGAGAAATGGCTGTCGTGTTAACATAACAAAAAAATTTTCTATGTTTATAAATTGTATATCTTGGATTCAAAGGTACCGTACTGTTGGAATATGTCAACACAAAATCTGGTGGGTCAAGCACCAATTGTATGCTCTGGGATCATCACACCAGATTTTTTATACTTTTGTAATTATACAACATACAAATTGAAAATATTCAAAGAGTATAATAATAGAGATGTATTTATATGAATAAGATATTGTTTTTTTTTTTTTTTTTAACATTCACACTTTTTTCTCATTCACACTCACACTCATATGGGGTCTAGGCATTCTTATTTAAGCCATTTGTAAGATATTGTTATTTAATATTTAAAATACTTATTAGATATTCAAATATCGTTCAATAGAGTGTAGACAGTAATTATTTTACGAAGGTTAGATAGATAAAATTACCCCCTCCCCCACCCTTTCTTTATATAAAATGATACCTGACTTGTTAGTGTATAGAAAAGTCTTATGAATTGTTTTTTTTTCTATGTTCCTTTGAAAAATTAATCAACCTTCGCATATAATTCTTGTGTAGGTATATTATTTAATTTTTTTTTTTTTTGTGAATAAATTAGTTTCCATTTCTTTTCCATAATTTTTAGATCACGCCTATATTTTTTGATTAATAACATAGAATAAAATTAATTTTAAAAAGTCGAATTAAAAATTCAAGCCCAGAGCTAAAAACCACCAAAAGAATAGACCACCGAAGAGGATGGGCTGTTCAAGTTTAAATATTAATAAACGGCACACAGACCTCTATAACCAGGTTACGAAAAACCTTATGAATATTTCAGAATAAATAATAAAAATTATTTCAGAATAAGAACAAAAAAATACTGAAAATATCAATATTAACAATTAATGTCTATTAATATTTTTTGAGTTAAGGCTACTGTTAGACTGCAGTCGACCTAGGAATGATCAAGGTAGGAGATAATTCACATCTCTACAAGTAGAGAAGTTTTTAAATTTCATTTAAGGTCTTTTGCGGCATCGAAGGCCATTTAGACCCTGTCTCTATTATTACAATTGGATTGGTAGCTAACCCAATTAAAATAAATTATCGCATTCAGGTGTACGACTCGGGCTGTGGGAGGAGCTACGCAACCAGTAGATTCAATAGAATAGAGCACGTATTGCATTTTGCAACTAAACTAAACATATTCAGCAATCTCTCGCTGTTAAGAGTTAGTTATTATCAGGAATTACGAGATTTTTTAGGGGGGGGGGCAAAATTTAATTTGCCACCCCCACCTTAAAATTTTCTATACAAAATTCATATCATTTCACCTTTTTTTTTTAGTAAATCTTTCTTTAATTGCCGCCCCCTGATATCTGCCGCCCAGGGCACATGCACCCACTGCCCCCCTTCCCTAGATCCGGCTCTGGTTATTATATTCAAGAAAGAAGAAATGTACGATTTAATAAATAAAATATTTAAACATAATTTTTTTTGCATTGCAACAAGAAATATTTTAAATTGGCAACAAACTTGCCCGCCGAAGGCGAGCCAGGAGGTCCAGGGAGCGCAGCCGAATGCGGGCTTTGCGACTAGTATTAATATAATATAGTAAGCCGCCCTATGGGAACAACATTTGAAAGGCACTACACATCGAGTATGATATCAGTTGGCTAGGATTAGGTATACATAGTTTGAAATAAATATGCAGTAAGAGGAGTTAGAATTAAAGGGTAAAAAAATAAAGTAATATCGCGGGGTGATTATATATTGGGTGGGGGAGATGTGTATGAAAACAAATCTGGTAAATAAACATTTCTTAAAGAAAGAATATCTAACTAATGAGAAATTGCTATTTCCATGTCATTAACCAAAGAAAGGGATAAGCTTCATTTATTTGTCTGTTTTTTTAATCAACCCCCCCCCCCCCTTGATCCGAACATCCTGCGCGTTAAAAAACTTTTACTTAGGTAACCTATGAATACGAAAATATTTTTTATTATATTAGAAATTTAATAAATTTTTAATTCACTTTGCTTATTTCTATTAGCTATATTCATTTACGTAATAATTACTTTGGTTAAAAAAAAAGGAAAATAAAATAAATATTAACTGTTAGTTGAATTCAAAGTTTCCATATGGAATTAATTATAATGTATGCGTGTAAACTAATTTAGAAAGATAAATAAATTTAAACAGAAATTTGCTATATTATTGATCGGGTGTGCTTGAGAAAAGTTTTTCCTTGCAGAGGAAACGGGGGCGGCAAGGAGAAAGAGAGGGGGGCTTAAAACTTAAGGGCGCAGGCGGGGAGGGTGGGACTGGGAGTGGGGGGTGCTTAAAGGGGAGGGTTTGCTCTCTCTCTCTCTCTCTCTCTCTCTCTACCACCCTCCCGCACTAGAGAATTCCCAATAGGGTGCAACTCCAGCTCTCTCTCTCTCTCTCTCTTTTCCTTAATGAGCATAAAATTTCTGAATTTTAATTTTGAAAAATTAATAAAATAAAAATGAATAAATTATTTTTATAGAAGAAAGAAAATACGTAAATAATTTATTATTTTTGTCATATTGTATGTATTTTTAAATTAATAAACTCCCTCCCAAGGTGCAAATATTACTTTAATGATAAAAGTTTCTTATCCTTAAAAAAATAAATAAAAGTGAAAGCTCATGTTAATAAAGAAAAATAAATAAATATTTTCCCAGAACAGATAAATATCACATATATTTTGACTTTACTATAAAAGCCGAATGATAGTGAAATTACAAACACTAGGTCATAAGTTTCAATGATTTATTAAAAATAAACATTTTTAACACTTTGCCACTTTTCAGAAGTGATTTCACACATGTGTGTCAAAATGTTGAAAATGTTAAATTTTAATAAAACATTAAAATTTATGACCAAGTGTTTTTAATAATTCCAAAAATTACTCTGGGAGGACGAGAATTATCAAAAATGTTTCAATGATTATGTTGTATACGAGAAAGAAAAAACTGAAATGGATGCTCAGGCACTGATTATGAAACAGGTCGCCATACACGAGCCCTTAACTAGGTATTTTATGCATTCCTATTAAAAAAAAAAAAAACAACTAAATATCATAGACATTGTGAGAGAAACCCGCAGGAAGCGGACAGCTTAGCTAGTCATTTTTCACTAATTTGTCCCATACAGAGGCTATATTTTGCATTTTATCTAGATCTTATAAAAAAAATGTAATCTCTGGATGAGTTACAACTCCGTGGATTGGATGTCACCTACCACTACACATAAATGAAATCTATATTAAAAAATCTGGTGTGATGGTCGCACAGCCCACAACTTTCTCTTACCTTCGGTAATCGAAAGGTTGTGTTCTGTGCTTGTCACACTAGATTTTTCGTGTCGAAAAAATTTTTAGTTTCCGACAGTGCGGTACATTTGGATTCAAGATGTAAAAAGAAAAATACTGAAAAAGTACATCAGTAAAGTACTAGTAGTTTTTGGCCGATTTTGATTAAAAGCTTATTTTCAAGCTTCAGGAGGGTGCCTAACTTAAATATAAAATTTCAACTTCCTAGTTCAATTTCTCCATGATTTAAATAGAAGACACACAGACAGACAGACACACAGGCAGACAGACAGACAAACCAATTTTTTGGATTCAGGGGACATCAAAACGTGAAGATCCATCAAAAATCTCCACATCGAATTTTTGACATGGATCCAATACTTTCTTTCTATATATATTAACATATATAGAGGTAGGAGAAAGTAATAAATATTTTATTTTATATCTTTATATTACGGTACAAAATCAATTAAAATACATTTATCTGGATAACTTGGAGTATAGCATATAGATCGGTAGTTTCCAAACTTTATGTTACAACGCCTCCCTTAAAAATATTTAATCTTATGACATCACCCCCCCTCCATTTAAAAAATTTTTTATGCTAAAAACTATAAATTTATATAAAAATATTTTTTTATGAATCCTTTTTTATAAAACTAGCAATCATTTGGAAAATTGCTAATATTCGCGCCTCCCTTTAGATTAGTCCGCGCCTCCCAATTTTTGTATGATTGTATATCTTAAATAGCATGTACCGATGGCTACTGGGGCACGTTCCACACACTGATTTTCCGCGGCCACCCACCCGAGGTTTCCCCGCGTTTGGTATTGCTTGATTGCAAAGATCTTGGTGCAAAATGATTTTTATTATAAACAATAAAAGAAATTTTAATTACTCAAGTAATTTATTATTTTTTATTTTTTTTTAATTTAATTTTAAATTATTCTATTATTATAAATTCAAGTTAATTGCAAAGTTATTTTAATTAAAAAGTGAGAGGGGCTAGAAAATGTATTATAGCAAGCAAGCGAGGTTGAGTTGGCAAGACTGTACTTGAATCTAATATCAGAAAGCCCTTTGTCCCGGTTGTTGGAATGCATCTCGCTCCCCTCCCATGAAGGGAAAGGGAAATGGGACTTGCAGGCCCTAAGGCCACCTGCCACACTCACACACACGCACATGCACCCATAGACAGCCACTAGCACACACCTGTCATTATTCCTTTTTTTTCTCCTCCTCTATTTACCATTCATACATTTGCTGTGAAAAATTCAACAGACAGACCCTCTTTATATCAATTTTTTTTCTTTTTCTAAAAATGGTGGGGGGGGGGGGGATTTATTTATCTTATTTCCTTTTCAAGAATAAAAAAAAAAAAAATTTATAATATTATTATAGTTATCATTTTGAGTGTAGGAAATTAAATAAATGCTTATCGAAAAGAGAGATCAAAAATCCCTTAATGATAGACTAAATTAATATCCTATTAATTTACTTAAATAAATAAAGTTAATATTTAATGATAAGATGATTATGCGAAAAAAAATAACGTTTAATTTATTTTTTTTAACTGTTTAACCGAAAAATAATAATCATATGCCTATTATTCGAATAAATTAACCGATTAGTCGTTTATTTGATTAACCGGATGAATTAACCAGATAATATTTCCTACTTTAAAATAAATTGGTGTATAAAAAAGATTCATTAGACCATAAGGGTCCAAAAAAGACTTTGCGAGAAAAAAAAAGTTTCACAATAAAAATTCAGGGGTGGCAACGATCTTTGATTTTTATTATTTATTTTTTTAATTCAATATAATATATTGAAAATTATCACAGGTATATTTTATCGTAAATTCATGTTTTCCTGCAAGATAGGCAACCGAAATAACTATCTCAACAAATGCTTGCTTTATTAATCGTGTTATAACTGATCCTAATTTGAAGTTGATAAATCTTCCTTGACAACAATAGCAAGTAGAGTAAAAAAAATTTATTTTTAGACCATATAGCCTCAAATAATTATTATAAAAAAAGACTTGTAAACTGATAAACATTTTTTAATAAAACAAACTATTTTCTCCAATCTTATCTGCAAATTATGGGCGTAAGATATAATAACCAAACAAAAATATTATTTAACCAGCAGATAAGAGTTGTTGGTATAGGGTGAAATCAAGTCAAATTATCAGCAGGACGAAAAGGAAATTCGTTGTGAAAATATTTTATTAATATAATTAATTAGCTTTAATTTTTCATAAGGAGAAAGAGAACACAATATTTTCCAATGGAAGGATTTCATATTTGTGAACCCTAAAGGGGGGGGGTCCCCTACCACTAATTTTGACATAATGATAGCCTAAAACCACCCCTGGAAAATTCTCTACCCATTTAAAAAAAAAAAACGCCATGAAAATCGGTCCAGTAGGCTCGGAGTCTATGCGTTACAAACAGACAGACAGACAGACACACGGATAGACTTTGTCTTTTATATAATAGTATAGATTAACATATACATGTAGGTTAAGAGAAAGTAAAAAATCTTGTGTGACTGGTCGCACATCACACAACTTTCACTTACCCTTCGGTAAGAGAAAGTTGTGTTCTGTCCTTGTCACACCATATTTTTTGTATTGACATTTAGTTTCCGACAGTACAGTACATTCGAATTTCAAGATGTAAAATTTATAAGTATGGGAAAATATTTATTAATATATTTTGTTACCATGGCAATCATTTCTCCTATTTTTTCTATGGAGTACAAGAGTAAAGTGTGCTTCAGAAGATTTCAATGGCAAAATGAGAATATACATTTTAAAGAGCATCTAAAAAATAAATGATATTTGAATTTTAATCAAAATCGTTGGAGCGAATTTTGAGAACATCGAAAAAAACTGTAAAGGTACATCAGTACAGTACTAGTACTTTTTGGCCGATTTTGTTTAAAAGCTCATTTTCACACTCCATGGGGGTGTCTAAGTTAAATATAAAATTTCAAAGTCGTAGCTCTTTTCCTTCATGGTTATAAATGTCCACACAGACAGACAGACCATGTTGGGAAAACCACTTTTTTGGGCTCAGGGGACCTCAAAACATGTATCGTTTCGACATCGAATTTTTGACATGATCGCAATACTATCTCTATATATTTCATATATAGGATAAGAGAAAGTAAAAATTATAAACTCCCCTCTTTCAAGGATGCAAATCCTGGTAACATTACTGGATAGAGAATAAAATAACTTTTTATGGTGCTGATAGATTAAGGCGAGAGATCATCTAAACTTGTGATGTGTCTCTAATGTTCAAATATGAAACTCTCAAAAATATCCTTGGTAAAAACAGCTAAATAAAATGACTTTAGTTTTAAAATGAAAAATTCCAAAAAAAAAATTTCATTTCTGTGAAAGAGAGAACGCGTAATAAGCGGGAAAATTGCAACGATAAGTAGCAATTTGCGTTTTTAAAAAAATAATGTATAACTATGTCGATTTTTTTTTTTTTTTAAGAGGAACATTATCTTTTTGCCTGCAGTCAGAAGGCGCTACCCTCTGCATGAAAGTCAGAAAAGAGCCCGAGGGCACTAATGAACGGACGGACTCTCCTCAACTCTCTCTCCCTCTTAATTATACACCCTGAGAATAATTTTATATATTTATCGTATTCATGTACTTATATAGAATTAAAGTCCTTTATCTTAGAAAAATAAAAATTTTTTAAATATTTTTATTTATTAAATAAATAACTATGATCAAGGTCAGGCAATGTTCTCTTTTTTTATACTTGTTCAAGTTATAATTATTTTAACCAATAATAGGGCATTTATCAATAATCAAGAATTAATCGCACAGCCACTGAGATCCATGTTGTTAAGGAACACCTAGTAGTGCTGAAAAATTGTATAAGCGGCTACTGAGAATCAAAAACGGCCGCCGGAAGTCTCGGTACTTAATTATTTTAAATATAGGTCTATATGTCACATTGTAATGTCTAAATGGCCTCTTAGGCCAAAAAGAGGATAATTGAATTTAAAAAAAATCTGGTGTGATGTCGCACAGCACACAAGACAGCACTTACTTTAATGATTTATAATCAATAATTTTTACTTTCTTTAACCTCTATATATGTTAATATATATAGAGAGTATTGGATTCATGTTAAAAGTTCGATGTCGAGGTTTTGATGGATATACACGTTTTGAGGTCCCCTGAATCCAAAAAAGAGGTTTTCGAGACATGGTCGGGGTGTGTGTGTATATGTGTTCAATTTTAAGCACCAAGGAATTGAGCTACGAGGTTTAAATTTTATATTTAAGTTAGACACCCCCATGGGGCGTGAAAATAAGCTTTTAAACAAAATCACCCAAAGAGTACTAATACTTTACTGATGTATTTTTTCACTTTTTTTTTATTTTTTCAAACTAACGATTTTGATTAAAATTCAAAAATCATTTATCTTTTAGATGCTCTTTAAAATGTATATTCTCATTTTGCTATTGAAATCTTCTGAAGACCATTTTACTCTTGTACTTCATAGAAAAGTTAGGAGAAATGGCTGCCATGGCCACAAAATATATTTTCCTATACTTATATATTTTATTACAAATCTATACTCTAAGCAAAAACGTTAAATTTTAACATCTTGAAACAACATTAATTCATTTTAACACTTCCCTGCCTCAAATCGCTGTAAACAAAAACTTTAAAGCCAAAGCGTTAACATTTAGTAAATAATGTTAAAAATTAATGCCATGTCTAGGAGATGCCTTTAATATTTTAACGTCCTATTTAAAATAAAAATGACGTCCTTAACTTAAAAAGTAAGGTTATGATTTTGACAGCTTTGAAATAAAAGCAAGATGTTAACGTCGCTGTTAAAACTTTGTTTAAAGAATAGCATTTTTGACACTGATGTTTTTACATTACTTTTTAACACCAATTTGTTGATGTTGTTGTTTTTAGAGAATAGACCTGCTTGAATTTTAATATATAGGCGGAAACTAAACAAATATCGACACAAAACTAACTAACTTGAAACAAACAACCGAGTGTTTTATTAGTATATTTTGATTTATAAAATGTTCCAACCTGAGCCTACTGTCGAAACTTTAAATGCTCGCCACAGATTGTTTAAATTTAATCAGGCCTAACAAGGTCATCAATATTAGATAATGATTAACCGCGGCGAAATAGAAAAACAAAACTTGAAGAAGTTCTGTTTTATTATTACTAGAGCAAATGAGTGCTTATCTTGCTTTATGTCTTTATTTTTTTAGAATAAAAGGTAAACGTAAAGAGCCATCAGTAAGCTTAACGAATGTAATATGTCATGGATCATCAAGGCGTTAAAGATGTAATTAACAGATTAAAATTACAAATGCTTTGTGATGAGATTGTCTTACTGCATTTGAAATTTTTTTTTATCTCAACTACTTAATTGAATTTTTTTTCTGAATTAAATTTCATTTTGTGTTTTTGATCCAACCTCTCAAAGCAAATCATATTAGTGTAATAGAGAAAAATTATGTACAGATAGCAGAAAAAATCACAGTGTTTAGAAAAATGGAATCGTGAAAGAATTTAATAGTTTTTTAAAAAAATATTAATTGTAAGTTTTGAATTTAAATTTAACAATACTTTCTCTTTCTATATATTTCATATATAGGGTAAGAGAAAGTAAACAATTGGAACTGAATGATCTTAGCTTTTTCATCTAACGAAGTAAAATAATTAGAAATTTGGAACCAGATCCTATATAATTTTGCTGATCCAAATGGATTCTCTCTCCCTTGGCTGATAGCTTTACTTGTCTGTGAAGGGGAAATATAGAAGACCTAGGAGGAAGGGAAGGGAGAGGGGAGGATCCATTGGAAGGGGAACTCCCCAAAGAATATAGTGAAAAATGTAACAGGATTTACCTCACCCTTATATAGAGGGAGTTGGAGGGTGGATGGATCTTTGTTATTTAAAAAAATAGGCTCCATATAACAGGCATGATACTTTCCTATATGTCTTATACTAAGAATTAAAAATTAATTAAGGTGATATTCGGTTCGTAAAAATTGAGAATCAAATAATAAGATAAACTTGAGATTTAAATTAAAACAGAAAAAGTTAGAAGAACGAAGTTACACAATTTAAATATAGAGTGTAGGTTAAATAAGGCAATACACAATAGTTTGGGGGGAAAGTGGTGTAGGTTTTCCGTGAAACATATTTGTAAGTAAAATTATTTAGTATATGTGAGGTTTCACTAACAAGTTATAAATGAAAGAAATATTTCGGGCTATTAACCCATCTTCAGGAGTACATTTGACTGAGCGAATAAAAGAGAATAGATGCTACCAGGCAGGCTTAGATAGAAGTGGGGGGAGAGGTTGGGGACAGTTGAACCAGCAAATTAAAGTCCTTCCTAGAAGAGGCAACCCCCTCCATAGGAAACCCTAGACTCAAGCAAACATTCACAAATTTCCCCAACTCCTCCCCCACTGCCCCCACTCCTATCTAAGCCTGCCTGGTAGCATCTAATCTCTTTTATTCGCTCAGTCTCATGTACTCCTGAAGATGGGTTAATAGCCTGAAATATATCGAGTTAGAAATTCAATATTTCTTTCATTTATAACTTACAAGTTAGTGATACCTCACATATACTAAATAATTTTACTTATCAATACACAATATCTAAGTTGGACTAATTTTCCATTTGACTAATATAAATACAATATTTTATCAATGGAAAAATATAAATTTTAAATTTTAAAGTGGTGCTGGCCTTCTATACCAAGCGTTGCGGGTTCGGATCCCAGGTCATCCGAGGATTTTATTTTAAATAAGACTGCCTGGACCCACAATAAATATACCCTAGTATATATTTAATTTATGTATTTTTTAAGAAGAGAGAATTAAATTCAAATCACAACAGTGAATGATGGAAACTTCATCTCTTCTAATTATTCAATGATTATATTCGATATCAAAATGTAATTAAATATCCAATATTTTATACATATTTATGAAATATGAAAATACTCATCAGAATCATCATCATCATTAATGAAAGAAAAAAATAAATAAATTTGAATTCCTATTCAACATATCAGATACAGCCACCACGTTCTACTATTCAATTTGTATAATAAAATAAAAAATATGTGTTTATACGCTCAGGAGAAAGAAAGAGCAAAATTAGAAGAAATGAATCTCAATTGAAAAGTGATAAGAGCTAAAATGCAAAGAGAAAAAAATTTGTAACCCATGAAATATTGAGATGAAATAAAAATTCTAAATACACAAGCCCTAATAATAGCTAAGATAATGCTTTAATTTTCTTTTTAAATACTCTTTATTCTCTCTCTTCAAATAAAAGAATAATTCATCCGTCTAATTAACGACTCTGAATAATATAAATATTCCTAGCAATTGAAAAAATAAGAGATGTAAATTAAACGAACATTTTGAGATATCAAAATGAAATGTAGTTAGTTTCTACTAAATACGATCGTAACATAACCATTTTCAAAGAAGTGTAAGATCGAAATTTTTTTTACATTTACCAAACAGAGATTTAATTGGTGGAAAATGGTGATCTGGAGAATTTTCTTACACTAACTAACTAACTAACCAAACAGAGACTGAAATTTGAAGCCTACTGTTAAATAAATGCCAGGAGAAAGAGATATTTAGATAATTGACTTGAAAAAGGTTGAGGGAAAGTCTCCGAAACTTCGATAACAAACAAATTATTTGAATTTAATCCAAATTTAATCAACCAGTGGTAAAGCCCGTTCGGGGCACTTTGGCATCAAATTTATTCTGACTGTTTGGAAATTTTCAAATTTCCCTCTCTGACTTAAATTTTTAATTTCTCGCTCCACTTAATGTAACTCTAGCCAATCAGCGTCCTGATTGGCACAGACGGAAGCTAGCCGCTAGCGGTTTATATATAGTAATGATGATAAGTAACCATTAATGTTTGTGAAGCATTTTAATATGAAATTACCCATCTCTTGTAATATTATACCATTTTACATCTAAATGAATAAATTAGAATCAAATTTAAATATAAACTTACAGATTTCGAAGAGAGTGGAGATCCTGAGGAGGAGCAGCAAGGTCCCGTGATGCATCCGTTGCCATCTCTGGCACTACTAATAAATACTGTATAAGGCGTTCGTCCAGTACTCCGGCCCTGCAAGAAAGAGAAAATTCACAATAAGTTTTCAAATCATCATCTTAATTCTATTCTCTTCCACAATAAATCAATGATATGATTTTAATAAATTAAATTTTGTTTACTGTTTGTTTCGGCATCTGAGACCACTTAGACCCCACATTTTCAGTCTATTGGTAGTCAATACAATTGAAATAAATTTTTCTCCGGCCCCGAATACAAGAACTATACCTCCGAGATACGGATCAATTTTTTCGAAATTTACGAAAACTATCAAACATTTATATTTATTTATTGATGGTTGGGAAAGCGTGGTGCAGATAGATGAACGAGAAATGAAAATGCTGGAGGTATTTTCAGGCCAAATTTCAATACCACTCTACAGTCGAAGTTTCAGGGGATTCAACGCCTCCCTTCATCAGGACTCTAAACATTCAAAAAGGCAAACATACAGCTTAGTTAACAATAATTCTTTTTTCTTTGTTACATACATCCTTACAACAATAATTTGCTACTTACAATGTGGTTTTAAATAATGAACCCTCACAATCATAACATGACTAAACCAGTGAGGGCCATAACATGACTAAACCAGTGAGGGTTCATTATTTAAAACCACATTGTAAGTATCAAACTATTGTTGTAAGGATGTATGTAACAAAGAAAAAGAATTATTCATTGTTAACTAAGCTGTATGTTTACCTTTTTGAATGTTTAGAGTCCTGATAAAGGGAGGCGTCCCCCGAAACGTCGACTGTATAGTGGTATTAAAATTTGGCCTGAAAATACCTCCAGCATTTTCATTTATCATTCATATTTATTTATTCTTATATATCGTTTTGTTTTTTTGCTTCCTCTTCTCTTCAGATAACAGCCGAACATCACAAATAATGTTTAGGTAGTTCCATGAAGGTCTCTGGTTTATCATATTATGAACAAATTTAGTTTCAGATTGAACTTGTCAGATAAATAAAATACGTTTCAAGAAAACAACAGTTCGTTTCTGAACTGAAATAAATTGTGAAAGAGACCAGTACTTTTCTCTTTCAAAACATTTGATAATGAAGGTATTTTTTTAACAAATGATATTTTTATGTTATTTTGAGAAGAGAAGAGATATTTATTATTTAGAAAAGCCCAGGAGGCTTAACATGATCGAGTATTCTTGTTTGCAAAAGAGGAAAAAAAAAAATTTCCACCCTACTCTACAGAGTTTGTTAAAATTACAATAAAGAAAACAATTTTTTTTTTTTTTTTTTAATATTAAATAAATATTAAATATATATTTAATTAAAACTGTATATAGAGAGAAACAAAGACGAATATGAGAGAGAGAGAGAGAGTTGATATGAAGAACGGTGGAGTATGCGGGGGAGGGGGAGGGGGTGGTTATATATTCGCTCCCTTTCATATGAGGGTGTGTTCCTTATTAATAACATTGCTCTCTCTCTCTCTCTATTTCGAAAGATCTCAAATTCATTGGAGTTTAGAACAAAGAAAAGCAAACAAATTCTAAAGATTTGTTTAATTTTGCAGAATTTAATTAGTTTCCCTTTGGAGTTTTATTTTTTTTTTTACTATAACTTAAACCCAATCAAAAGAGAAAGTTAATTTGTTAATCAAAAAGAAGTTTAAATATTTTATTTTAATTAAAAGTGTAATAATATATGAATGAATAAGTAATTTAATCACCGGCTAATAAATAATTAGGACCATTAGAATGGAAAAAGAGCCTCTCTTTCTTTTTCTCTATTTTATATATTTATTACGTTAGGTTTTTTTTACTATTCCAGTCAATTTACATAAATCATGGAGTTTTAATTTAGGTACTATCATTAATTGGAGACATAATCTAGTTTAAATAGTTTAATTAATACGCGGTTGAGATAAAAGAACGTCATAATTCACTCGAATGTAATAAATACAAGTTTAGAAGAAAAAAAAATTGATTCCTTAATTAAATTTCTTTTGAAATCGAAAATTGAGACTGTTTACTCCGTCCCTTTAGAGTAAAGGTAAAGCTTCATTATCTAAGGGTCAGCGGTTTGCTTCCCACGTCAAGCAATAAACAAGCCATTCAGTAGCTGGAGATATATATTTTTTTAAAGACCAATTAGACTTGGCTTTTATTTATTTAAATTAATTGGTAACAAATATATTTTTATAACTACCAAAGGGACTTTAGTCAATTTACATAAATATGGAGTTTAAATTTAGGTACTAACATTAATTGGAGACATAATCTGGTTTAAATAGTTTAATTAATACGCGGTTGAGATAAAAGAACGTCATAATTCACTCGAATGTAATAAATACAAGTTTAGAAGAAAAAAAAAAATTGATTCCTTAATTAAATTTCTTTTGAAATCGAAAATTGAGACTGTTTACTCCGTCCCTTTAGAGTAAAGGTAAAGCTTCATTATCTAAGGGTCAGCGGTTTGCTTCCCACGTCAAGCAATAAACAAGCCATTCAGTAGCTGGAGATATATATTTTTTTAAAGACCAATTAGACTTGGCTTTTATTTATTTAAATTAATTGGTAACAAATATATTTTTATAACTACCAAAGGAGATCTGTGCAGCTAGTCTAGTCTATTAATATTCTATACAGCTTAATCAGCGACATCAACCCCGGAATGATTTTAAGAAAAATTCTTTGAAGAAATATCTTTTTGATATTTTTAGGGGCGGTAGCTTCATCTATGTGTAGTTAGTGGAGTCTCTGTTAAGAAGCTTTTTTTTGAAGTGAACTCTTCAGTTTTTTTTTTTTTTTTTTTTAACATTCACACACACATGCACACAGTAAAATGGCTTAAATAAAATTTTATTTTGATTCAACTTCTTTTAACAATAAAATGTTGAGATGTGATATATTTCACAATATGTTAAAAGTTAGAGCCCCTTACATCAGATGTAGCCATCCCATATATTTAGCATGCAAAAATGCCTGATCGTCATTACCACGCATGTGGGGGAATACTGATCAAAGTACTTTTTTTAATTTGTATACAATAAAATGTTTAATAAGTATTATTTCAGACTGTAACCTTCAGATTACGTACCTAATATGTTAAGCTATTGTTTCATGGAATTTTATAAATTTTTTGTCAGTTATTCAAATTTTAAATTAATATCTCCCTTAGGTGAACGGGGCTACCCCTATGTATATGGATATATGTTGAATTTTTAGCCCAGGGTCTATTAAATTAGCTGTAAGAAAAATTTGAGTTTAAGATATACCAAAGGGATGATATTAGAAACACAATCCTGGCACCAACATCCATAGGCGCAGGAACTGGGGGGGCAAGGGTACCCCCCTGGCATCCTACAGGGGAGGGGCAGAGGGGGGCAAAATTTCTTCTTTTATTTCATTTATTATTAAAAATGATATATTTTTACTTTTGAAAAATAAAATCTTCTAAATTAAAAGAGTAAGAAATTCATTTTTTTCCAAATTTTTTCCAAAAATTTTTGAAAAATCACTACCAAATTTTTTAAAATTTTAATTTTATTAAAATTGTGATTTTATTTAAAATTTTTAAAGTTTTATAGTAGATTTGTTTTTGTTTTATACTATTTGAACATATTAAATTATTTTAATTTTCTACAAAAAATTTTTTTGCCCCCCCCCCTGATTCAAATTCGTTCCGGCGCCCCTGCCAACATCTTAACTTCACAAACATAAACGACAGAAGCAATCTGCAATCTATCCCTTTTTTTTTTTTTTTTTTTTTTGTTATTATACATTTTGTCAGTCAGGATTATATTTCTAGGATATATGGCAAGGTGTTGAAGTTGATTAATTGAATATTTTCTAATTTTCAAGTTGGAACTATATTCGAGGGTTGGCAATATTCTCTGGTGAGACGATTATTCTTCTAACTAAAGCATTGCAATTTTTAAATTTTGGTAAAAAAATTAATTTTATTAAAAGTAATTATTTTAATTTATAATATTTATTTTAATTTATTTCAATTTTTATTTTTAATAATAATTTTTATAAGTTATGTGTTTGCTAGCTTCACAAAACCTTTAATACTGAAGAGGGTTTGTTCCCTGGAAGAGGGTTTCTGCATTACAAACTAACTATAGGTCAACTAACTACCCATAGATGAAGCTACCGGCCCTTAGGAGTGTTAGAGGTGTTGAAACCTATGGTTTTAAAGAATTATATATATCATGTGTTGGTCCTTGAAGTAATTATGAAAAACATATAACCAAGTATTTATTATTTTAAATAAGCAAAACTAGGTACCGCCAGGAGTCGCACGGATTTGTCGATTTGCGCTTAACATGTCCTACTACTCGACCACAGTACCGCATTCGCTTATTTAAATATGAAAGATCGCTAAATATGGTTTTATTTTTTATATCTTTTTAATTAGCGGGTTCCAAGAGCAATTTTTGAACCAACTTCAGGCTACCAACTAAACGGAGTTCTCCGTTGGTGGGTTTATACAGTTCAAATAAATTGAATTTAATTAAATACAAAAAGGTGTTTCGTGTTTTAATTTTAAAATGGTACCGCTAAGGCCCGAAGGGTCTTTTTAAATTTTACATTCATTAGTATGAGTTGTAAATATTTATTTGGTCATGGATGTTGACCCAGGACCTTCGCCGCTTTGCAATCCAAATATTCCCACGGAAATATCTTCCTTATACTTTTAAGTAATATATAGATCTATAATAATAATTTTCAAAAATGTGAAAATTTTATATTATTACATTTTTGTCCCAAATAAAATTTTGTTTTATGTACATTTTTACTTTCTCTTACCTATGTATATATGTAATATATATATAGAGAGAAAGTATTGGATTCATGTCAAAAATTCGATGTCGAGATTTTGATGGATCTTCACGTTTTGAGGTCCCCTGAATCCAAAAAAGTGGTTTTCGCGACATGGTCTGTCTGTGGGTGGGTGGGTGGGTGGGTGGGTGTTCAATTTTAAGGATGAAGGAATTGAGCTACGAGGTTGAAATTTTATATTTAAGTTAAACACCTCCCGGGACCGGAAAAATAAGCTTTTAATCAAAATCGGCCAAAGAGTACTAGTACTTTACTGATGTACTTTTTCAGTTTTTTTATATTTTCTCAAAATTTGCTCCAACGATTTTTTTTTTAAATTCAAAAATCAATTATTTTTTACATGTTCTTTAAAATGTATATTCTCATTTTGCGATTGAAATCTTCTGAAGACCACTTTACTCTTGTGCTCCATAGAAAAGATAGGAGAAATGGTTGCCATGGTAACAAAATATAAATATTTTCCCATACTTATAAATTTTACATCTGAATTCAAATGTTCCGTACTGTCGGGAACTAAATATATGTCGACACAAAAATCTGGTGTGACAAGCACAGAACACAACTTTCTCTTTCCTTCGGTAATCGAAAGTTGTGAACTGTGCTTATCACACCAGATTTTTTCTGTCGACATGTATTTAGTTTCCGACAGTACGGTACATTCGATTTTCAAAATGTAAAATTTATAAGTATGGCAAAATATTTATATTTTGTTACCATGGCAACCATTTCTCCTATCTTTCCTATGGAGCACAAGAGTAAAGTGGTCTTCAGAAGATTTCAATCACAAAATGAGAATATACATTTTATAGAGAATCTAAAAAATAATTGATTTTTGAATTAAAAAAAAAATCGTTGGAGGAATGAGAAAATCGAAAAAAAAACTGAAAAAGTGCATCAGTAAAGAAAGTATCAGTACTCTTTGGTCGATTTTGTTCAAAAGCTTCGTGTCCCATCGGGGGTGTCTAACTTAAATATAAAATTTCAACTTCCTAGCTCTTTTCTTTCTTGAGATATTTTGTTCACAGACACACAGACAGACAGGCCATGTCGCGAAAACCACTTTTTTGGATTTCCTTATTCTAATATCCTATGGGATAAAATTCTTTTAAATTAATCTTAATCAAATAGTTTATCTAAAACATATGCCTTGAAAGCGTAAAAAAGAAAAGTCTTATTGATTTAACTCGACAACTTATTTCTTTCCCCCAATACTTTCTCTCTATAAGCTTATATATTAACATATATAGAGGTAAGAGAAAGTAAAAAATTGTTTACTTAATTATTGTTTTTGTAATTATTCTTTGTTTTTTTCACTGAAATATTAGTTTATGCTGTTATTTTGTGTCAATCGAAACCTCAAGGCCTCACTCCCACTTGAATACGTCAGAATATTTAAGTAGTAATGAGTCTTATTTATAGAAACACCGAGAGATCAGGTCATTATAATTTATTCAAAACGACGTTTCGGTTTTAAGTTGAAACCATTCTGATTAATAGAAATTATCTCTTGAATCAGAGGCTGCATGTATTCCTTTTGAAGATTGATTTTAACCATCTGATCTTAGGAGAGGCAAGGTTTCTGAATAAACTCGCAAGAAATACGATATCTATCCTGAACAGCCACTTCTCTCATATTTTCTGGAATTTTCAGTTTTTTTAGATTTGGTAGTCAATATAATTTAGAAAATTTCCATCGCTTTGAATGAGAAGCGTACCTCTGACTCTAGTATAAGAGGCGAGTTCTTTTGTTTCTAACATATCTGGATGGCCATAGTCTACTAATCCCATTAATTAATTAAAATATTTTATTCCCACTGATTCTAATGGCATTCAACCTCTCGGTTCTGTTGAAACATTTCAGTAATATTTTTACATACATGTTATAACAAAAGAATAAAAGAGAATGTGGCTAACACATTGTGTATGGGACGATCTCCAGTGTGATAACACAAAAAAAAAAACCATTGATGACTCTTTCAAAGATAATGTTTAAAAAATTATTAGTAATTTTATCTCGCAAAATAACATCATGCGTGAATTGAATATAGACATTTTTGTTTTTAAAGGGAAAGAAAATTTTATCTTATGTTGGTTTTTTTCTCTCGGTCTTTATCTCAACTCTAAAACGTCTCCCGGCAAAGGTTAGCGACCTTTCGGATGGCAGCTGGTGTCCTTTTTCCGGTTTCGTGGTCCATTTTAAAAGCGACATCAGCATCTCTCTCCTCTGGTTTAAACATAATATTTTTTTTTTTCTATTTTTAATATCCTTCATGTTAATCTCGAGACTTCTTCTTTAAAGGGAAGTAATTTGTCTAATCCAGAATGTGTTTTTGTTGCATTAGTAGTAGTATTAATTAATTCCTTTGAGGATTTAAATTTTATATCTTAATTAAGATGGAAGCTTCGCCCTTTGGAGGTTCCGCCCCTTTCAAACAGAAACATTTTTTTTTTTATTAGAGAAAAAAAAAGTAAATAAATAAAATATTCATCTTTTTTTCTTGAAAACCTCAAGAGAAAAAAAAATCGATTGGTTTAAGAGAGAGAGAGAAAAAAATATCTTAGGAATTTTTTTGTTAGATAGATAACTCTTGAACTGTTTAATCTTTCGAAATATAGGATCACCATATTTGTAAGAATTTTTTTTGATCAGATAAAATATTCTTTAAATGTTTGTTATTCTCTTTCAAATAAGCACATACCAAATACAAAAGTTTATTTTTTTTCTTTTTGATATTTTTCAAGGTTTTAGCTTTTTTTTCCTCTTAGCTAAGAGAGATTGTGGACATTTTTGAGTTTTATATATGTAAACTAACCGCGTTGCCCACCTTCGGCGGGCTTTGCGTCCGGCTAGAGGAACTTCACCCTCCCTCACCTTTTATTAATAATGTCCCGTACTTTTTCAAACAACTCGTTTCAGATAATACTTCTATATATAGAGTTAAAGTGGGGCAAAGATCCGCAGTTTTTTATTTTGGATTTTTTTTAACATTGCTATGAAAGATGCAATAAAGATTAGAACATCCCTGAAAGCCTGATATCTTGACCATCTTACATAATTTTTACAAAACAATTTATAGCTGAGATGATATATTAATAAGAGGGTAGAATTGAGAGATGCAGCCAAGGTTATTTCTTTATACGTTTAATTAACACAGCTGACGTTTCGGTTCGGTGTTTGAACCATCCTCAGATCTGGAGAAATGTCATTATGAAAGTGTTATAGTGGATTTTATACGTTGTTGAACAACTCTTATATAATAAATATACAATACTGTGTTATATATTGTATATAACAATAAATATATACATAGTATATATATATATATATTATATGGACCCTGTTATGCAATGGTGTGCCAAAAGACCTAAAAATTCAAAAATGAGTTAAGCACGGAATATTGTTTCAAATGCTATAATTAATAGTATTTTTTATTAAATATGTCCGAAAAAAATTTATATTTAATGTTACTTGCACAATTGACAAGAAAAATTATATATAATCCAATGCTAAACAAAAAGGGACGTTATTGTTGATTTTCTCAAAACTCGATGTTTGGTCTTTGACACACGCATTGCATATACAGGAGTCCATATAAGAGTTTGAAATGTTTAAAGCAATGAAATGATGTGTCTTCTGCTGAAATATAATTATTCTATTGATTTATTTATTTAATTACAGAAACTAGTTTCGAGAATTGTAATTAAATAAATAAATCAATAGAATTTGTCTTTCAGCAAAAGACAATCATTTCATTGTTTTAAACATTTCAAATTAAGAAAATCCTGCTAATCTCGGCAAATATAACCTTTCAAATTATATGAGTTGTTCAACAATGTATAAAATCCACTATGACACTTTCATAATGACTTTTCGCCAGCTCTGAGGATGGTTCAAACACGGAACCGAAACGTCAGCTGTGTTAATTAAACGT
The DNA here is from genome assembly GCA_023213315.1 of Euborellia annulipes. Taxonomy (NCBI): domain Eukaryota; kingdom Metazoa; phylum Arthropoda; class Insecta; order Dermaptera; family Anisolabididae; genus Euborellia; species Euborellia annulipes. The sequence goes on from JAKCPI010003168.1 coordinate 34,415, forward strand.
ATAAAGAAATAACCTTGGCTGCATCTCTCATTTCTACCCTCTTTTTAATATTACATAATTTTATAGGTTTCCAAAAAACTACTACAGTCTCTGTTTATACTTGCTTATAACCTAAAGAGTTAATTGTAAAAGTGTTGTTTATATATTAATAATTTATTCTTGTAACTATGTATTTATCAATATGTTTTATACAATATTATAACCAAAAATATTGAAGGCTGAATGGCTTCGAGTCACAGCCGGAAATAAAAAAACCTTAAGAGAAAGTAATAATGAAAAACAAAATAGCGGATATTGTTGGATATTTATAGCATTATCAATTTTTTCTATTTTTTTTGTGGAACGAAAAGTCATTAACAAGATTTCCTAGTTTTCCTATATCTAGTCTCGAAATCGATTGGGAAACGTTCTCTTATCAAGAAAATGATATCTATCCTCTTTAGAGATTAAACTAGCAGAGAGAAGGAAATGGAAATAGGATTATCTAGCTAGTTAGAAAATAAGATGAAGGGAGAAACCACCAGGAGTATTAGACTATACTGTAAAATTAGAACAGGGTGAATTCGCTCATTAAAAAATATAAATATTCTTATTCAAAAAATTATTGTTGCAACAAGGGATAAAGTATTTATTTTATTGATAGTAGTCCCTTTCAGTGGCGGTCCAGGATTTTGTCAAGGGGGGGAATTTTTTTTTTTTTTGTTATTCATTTAAGCTCTTTCGGCAGCGAAGGCCATTTAGACCTATTCTATATATTTATTTCACCTGGATTGGTAGCCAATGGCCTAAAATTTATGATGTAGGGAAGGTGAAGAATAGGATGGCGAAAAACAAAAAACAATCTCGTATGACAATATTTTAGTTATATCATGTTTTAAGAGACCTCTCCAAAGATGAGCTCAAAAAATTTTTTAAGAGTCGATCAAAATTTTAAAAAATTTCCAAATTCGTCAAAAATCGATTTTTTTTCTTTTTATAATTTTTTCGTTATGGTCGAATTTTATAGTGGAAAAAAAAATAAGTTCTCAAATTTTCAACTTAAAATATTATTTTTAAAGGCAAATAGGTCATAAAGGGACAATATATACTTGCAGGTAGCCATAGGGCAATTTGTAGCAAAAAACAAAAAACAAAACAAAAAACTGTTGGGAGGCGATTGGAAACAAGAACATAGGGGGTATGGAGAAATAAAAAGAGAAAGGTTACTGAGAAGTGAAAAAATAATTGTAGAAAAAAAAAAAACTGAATGTGCAAGGGGGGCGGGCCTCTGGGCCCCCCCCCTGGGACCGCTAGTGGTCCCTTCAAAACAAAAACGGAAATTCCAATCAATGGAATGTCACTTCCGTCCACTCAACAAAGCGCATTTCTTTCACTCCCTTGAGGCGATAAAATGTTCAAAAATAATTTTTTTTTTTTTTTTTCTCTTTTCGAAAACCAATATCTATTATATTTCAAACAGGATCTGATTGTTTGGTGTTGATGACGTAATCTTCCGATTTAATATATAATTTGGATATAATAATATTGCAAATTCATTCAATTTACAAACCAGATACTTTGATCTTATAATTTTTTTTTTAATTTAAGTCCCGTTTTTGCGGTTTACGATTATTTCATTCTTTTTCAATTTTATTTATTTATTTATTTTTTTTTTGCTCACTTTCTCATTTTTATAAGTTTTAAAAATTAGAAAATATACTAAATTTTATTAATAGGTTCTTCAATTATATTTTAAAGACTTTCTCGCCATCTGAGGCCATTTAGGCTCTGGTCAAAGGCCTATTATTTTGAATTCACCTTTGCACAATATAATTTAAATAAATTTAATTGCACAGGAAACGAACCAATGACCCTTAGAATATAATGCAGCACACTATCGAGTGCGACCAGCACAGAACAAAACTTTCGATTACCGAAGGTAAGAGAAATTTGTGTGTTGTGCGACCAGTCACACCAGATTTTTTTCGAAGGGAGAATGGAGTTATTTTTAAATTTACAAATTCAAGGTGGAATATTATAAAGTATCCCTGCCAATTAAGGTAAAAATAATTATATTAATACAATAATAAGCCTATAGTACTCCTCCCCTGGTAAGACTGGATCTCAAATTAACATCTGGCTAAAACCTGGTAAAACCTTAAAAAGGATGGTATGACCTCAAAAAATCTCTGGTATCAACGACTAAATAAAATTTCCCAAAACTATAGTATTTTAGGATGGCACTATTATTGTAGGGCTTACAATAATTTATTTAGTCTAAATAGATTAATAACTATAAATTATTAAAAGAAAATATTCATTAATTTTTAGCATAAATTAAATAAATTATTTATATTTTATTTTTTAAGAATTATATAAGAATCAAAAAAAAATAATCATAATAGGTTTCTTTCGTCAAATTAGATTTTAAATTAACTTATATAACACTAAATGTAATTATTCTTATTAAAGAAGAATTCTCTTCTTTGTCTTTTTCAAAAGGAAAAACATATGAAAACATATTTCTGCTTATGCGTCATCCTCATTGAACATGAATAATAACATTCAAATACCACACATTGTAACTCTCCTTTTTTGAAATTGATACTAGAGTCGTCTCTCGGCTACTTGCAGAGATGCAAGTTCACGAACAGGCCACCAGGGTGCACCACACACAAGCTTCGTTAAAAGGGCTTTTTTTTAAAGAGATCAAAAAAAATTATAATATTATTATAATTTAAAGAAATAAAATATCAACAATGACTATAGCATAAACGTCAAATACAAAATTCGATGATAGCATTAATAATAAAGTTCAACTAAGGATGAATTACGCGAGAGTGAGGATCCCCTTGAGATATGTGACCCGCGTGGACCGCGTGCCTTGTTGGCTGTCTACGTCAAGGCTGTTTTAACTTTATAAAAGAGTTTTTTCAAATATAGTTTATAACAATTGCTGTTGGAGTGGAGTCAGCCAAAGGAAGTTTGTAAAGTAGTTTATAACAAAAGAAATCAGCGTAAAGCTTATTGGTTTAGAAACCAAGTAAGAAAAACTCAAACAATTATCAACCACGAGCTAAGGTTATGTTTATATGTGAGGTTTCTGAGGATCCTGGCAAAAAAAAAAAAAAAAAATATACCGTTTGAAGAAATAAATCGCGAGGTGAGTTTGTGTTTATTGGGCAAATCGTGCCCCATGGAAAAAAAATGTAATAATAATTAATTAGTAGGCCTATAATAAGTTTTTTTAGCTGGATATTTTAAGTAGAAGGAGAATAAATAGAGAGATCAGAATTATATTTTCGTTTATTTTCCCCTCATTACTGACGTTTCGGTCCTGTTTAGGACCATCTTCAGAGATATTAATACAGAACAATTCACAGGACCGAAACGTCAGCAATGAGGGGATAATAAACGAAAATATAATTAGCTGATCTCTCTATTTATTCTCCTTCTACTGAATAAATAACTATTTTCATGGACAATAAATGGACGATGTTATGCACGAAGGAAGCGCTATTAACCTAAATCTGAGATTTGCACAATTGTAAACAAAACCAATGGCAATGACTTTTTTTTCGATCATAATGGCGTTTGGTTCCTTTATGCATAACATGGTCTAAATAATATATTATATTAATTAATTAAATAAACTCGATACCAAAACTTCAAACAGAAACTGAAAAGAGCATTGAAAATTTTTTTCGGAAATTAAACCATTTGTTTTATATTCTCACTATAGCTATAGTGTTCCAAAAGATTGCTTCAGCCTTTCCGATATTTTAAAAAGTTATATAGGCCTACCAAAGATTTTTTTTTCTTTAATTCAAGCATCTTTCAAAATTTCAAAGTTGTCAAAATATAAATGAATAAATCCCGAAAAAGAAACCAATCCAAGTTAGAAGTGGGGACAAAAGAAAAAGAATATAACGAAAACAAACTCTTTAAAATGTTGTATCCTATACATGGGCGTAACTAGGGGACCCGGGGTACCCCCCCCCCCCAGAAGCTCCTCCCTCCCAGAAAACTCCCCGACCCAAGAAAAATTTAGTCAATATGGAGTCTTCCAGGCCCCGGCTGGTCCCATGGCCCCCAGCCAAATTTCCTAGTTACGTCCAATAAAATATTGAAATAAAACTATTATTACTAATTAAAAAGATATTTCAAAAGGATTCCCCACTGTTTGTATATAAATTTTCTTATATTAAACCTAGTGAGATAATTATATCCAGGTTGTATGAAAAATATAAACAGGAAAATGGCTAGAACGTAAGATTATCTATCTCTAACCATTTATTGTCTTTTTAACGCTTAATTGTCGAGTGTTTTTTGTTCTCTTGATTTATACTTCTATTGTTAGTAAAATTTTATATGCAAATTTAAATTAAATAAATCTTTTTAAATTTGGCAGTTTGATTTTCTTTATTATCCCACAATTGTTTTACTCTCATGCAAAATGACAGAGGAGAGAGAAAGAGGGAGAGAGAGAAAAGAGCCCGTTAACACGACAAAACATCCAATTTCTTTGTTCAGATCAAAATGGGATTAAAATATGAAAATAACTAATCTTAATCAATCCTTAAATCAAAAAGTCTTCCAAACAAAATTTAGAATAATTTTAATTATTTTCTTTGAGTTCGTTTTGATAATTCCTAATATTTTATCTAATTAAAGGCTGTGGAATGTTTGGCTGGATTCTTAAGACCTCCTAAATGTATGGACACCCCTGGGTAATACAATTGCCTTCAATTGGGTTGACAAAGCTTATCCGGCTGCTCTTGCATCACTCAGCAGCAGTCAGCATCGCAGCATTCAATAACACCTCACCGTCTTTCTTTATTTATTATCTCTTTTTCTTGAAAAATACTTTCTCTCTCTCTCTATATATATATAGGTAAGAGAAAGTAAAAAATCATTAATCATTACAAAAATGATAGAAATAAAGTGGAGAATATTTGACTCTAAAATTTTTGAAGTATAACTTAAATAAAAAAGTTTAAAATATTTGAAGTTCAAAATTAAAATAATATTTCTTCAACTATTATATGTAACCAAGTATAATACTTTTTGATTTAATTTTAATTCTACTGTGAAGAATTTTTGATCAGATAGAAGAATATCAAGATCAATCAATATAAGCAAGCAAGACTAAACAACGTTGGACCTGTGGAGGCTATTAAACAACCCGGAAGGAATCGATCTAATTTTTCATATAGTCTATATAAATAAAATGCAATGGCAACAGTTGCCAAAAAAATTTAAAATAAAATAAATCTGGTGTAACTGAACGCATAAGAATGACAACAATTTCTCGAATCTTTCCTAAAACAATTATGAGGAAAATATGAGAATATACGTTTTAATTAGCACCTAAAAAAAAAAAAAAAAAAACTAAAAAAAAAAATTGATTTATAAATATAAATTGAGAAAATCTCTAAAAACAAATCTGGAAAGGACAAGTACTCTTTGATCAATTTTATTGAAAATCCTATTGTTAGGTGCGCCTTTATTTATACATTTAGGACTTAGGGATCCTTAAGACTTGTATTTTCATCAAATTGAATATTTGACAAGATGGTAATACTTTATATTATTATTATTATTTAGATATTAAAAATATTATTATTTAGATATTAAAAAAAATTTGTTTTAACATCTAAGGTTATTTAGACCTCATCCCTATTTATTTAGTATTGGAAGTTTTTTATATAGCTGGTTAATTAATGTAGTAGAAGGAGAATAAAAAGAGAGAGCAGCTAATTATATTTTCTTTTTATTATACCCTCAGTGCTGAGGTTTCGGTCCTGTTAGGGCTATCCTCAGAGCATTAGGATTGTCAAATTGAAATTAATGATGATAACCCTAATACTCTGAGGATGGCCCTAAACAGGACCGAAACGCCATCACTGAGGGTATAATAAAAGAAAATATAATTACCTGCTCTCTTTATTCTTCTTCTACTACCTTATTTATTTCAAATGATTATTCATTTTTCTTGCTTTGGACGGGAAGCAAATCCGGTACGATGAAATATCACTATAGTTCTGTTAATGTCTTCTTCATTAGTCAGATTCCCAAATCTAGTTACTTTTTTGTCCTTACTTCAAAGATGAAGTTTGGAGGGAAAGTGGGGTACGTTTTACGTGAAACATATTAAATACATGGAAATATTTAATTTATGTGAGGTTTCACTGGGGTTTAAATGATAGAAATATTAAATATTAATATTTGGACTCGATATATTTCATTATCAAGAGTTAAATACGACTGGTGTACGTAACTCCCGATGATGGGGTAATAACCCGAAATATATCGAGAGAGAAATTCAAACAAATTTAAAACCCATTGAAACCTCACATCAACTAAAGTTGGCTGTACGGGAGGGTCTTCATGTTGTTCAAAACAATTCTTCAGAGGTATATAATTAAAAAGTATATGTTTTTATATTTTCAATTTTGCCTGCTTGCGTCTCTCCCTCATTGAAAACTATCCATCCAGTTCCTTTTAACATCAAATAAAATTCAATAACAAAAAATATCATATATGCCCTTTGATGCTTGAAATAATAATAGTATTGAAAACCCTTTTTCTTGTTTTTTTTCTTTTTTTTTTGTATAGAATTACAATAAAAGATAAAAAAAATAATAATAAAATTTAAAATTATAGGAAAGTATCATAATGGTTATACGAATTTAATTTAATTAGAAGGTCAAATATCTAATAAATTAAAAAAAATTTGTTTAAGAATGATTTAATTCTCTGATTTTCTCTTTCTCAATCTCCCTTCTGATAAAAGAGTCACGGGATGCGTCATATAAGCCTACATTCAATAAGCCTACATTTATAAGTACTATACTCGATATAATTATAAAATTGAGATAGACAGACGAACTGACACGGTTTTATTAAAATTCCAATTTACTTTAATTATTCATCCGTTATTATTTATTTCGTTTAAACTATTAACTCATAAGATGTCTGAATCATAATTTAGATGATTAATACAAAGAGAATATGTAATAAAAATAATTTTTATTTTTTATAATATTTCACAGACGTAGTTGGGGCATGTTCAAAAAATCGCCGGTACAGTAGGCTATATCAAATGTATTTTTGACTATGTTTTATTGATGCTCCCCCCCCTCCCCTATTCTTATTATTTAATTAAAACCTAATAGGACAGCTCAAGGGTGGGGGGGGGGGGGGGGGGGGGTTGGGGGGGGGGGAATGTTTCGATAATTAATTTTATCTTCATCAGAAATTTGCAGTGTCATTTAATACAATAATTTTGTATATCTAGCAAAGCTGAGAGTGTTATTTATTTGCGAGGCCAAACATCCCATGGTCCCCGGGAACGGACTCGGAGATCCCGGGTCCGTTTCCCGGGGACCATGGGATGTTTGGCCTCGCAAATAAATAACACTCTCAGCTTTGCTAGATATACAGTATATCCCTATGACTTAGTTAAGTCCGAAAAGAATCGAGATGTTTTGATTACTAATATCTAATTCAAATATATAAATTTCGAAAATATTTAACTACAGTAGTTTATATTTTGTTTTTGTCATGGTTTTGCACAGTGTTGGCAATTGTATTTGAAGAGATGGTTGAAAGCAGAAATTGGAATAAAATTTTTTTTAGAACTAACCGTTTTGAATTTATTCACATAAAAACATCCCTTACCTCCAGGGTCACAGGCAGACTTGACGGGCCCCGGGGCTACTTAATAATATGCCACGCCCCCTCCCCCCACCCTTAAGCTATTGTGGCCTTCATGCCAACAATTTTTTACAGTTTTTGACACAATTTTTGAAACAGTTATACAGAGCTTAAAATATTTATTTAAATAAAGAAATTATTTAAAAATTTTTCAAAATTTCCTAAACATAAGGTTACCATAATTTATTGAGCCCAGACCGGGACAGGCGACTTTCTGGGGGGGTCTGGGGGTATGGAAATTTTTTTTTGAAAATTAGACACTGATATCTGCGTTTTTAGCTATCCTGAGTCATGAAAAATATTACCAAACTTGCCTTGAGCTTAAAGGGCCCGGGCCCCCTCAGGAAAAATTTCAAGAAAATGATTTTTTTTATTGAAATTTTAACCATGAAAATTATTGTTTTATTACAATTTTAAGGTTGGAGCGCAAAGGGCCCGGGCCCCCTCGGAGGACGCTGAGCCCGGGGATATAGCCCCTCTGCCCCCCCCCCTGTCTGAAGCCCTGCTCACCACAATTTAAATCATAAAAATTCCGAGGTCATAGTTCGTATTGAAAATTTCACTTCACATTCAATTAATAAATTTTTTTTTGTTTTCACAAAGAGAGTCCTTATATGATAGAAGAAGACTCTAAAACTGTTTGATGGGTTTTGGAGATCCTCAACTCGTCAAGTAGGTTGTTCTCCCCTAAAATGTTCTCTGGAGATGTTATCACGAATGCAAACAACTTCGCTTTCACTCAACGGAAAACAACCCATCAACCCTCGGGGGGCCAATCGACTTTAAGAATAGAATAGAAATAGCACCAGGGATTACTCAAGTTTAGAACTTTCTCAAGGTAAGTCATTAAATAATTTATTTTTCACGAAATGAAGAAAAATAAATAATAACAAAAAAGTATTAATTATATTGATGATTTTTATGTTTGTTTGAGCATAATTAGTCTTCCTATTCTGAAAAATATTCGTTTTCATTTATGAAATGAATAGATAATATGTCAAACTAACAAGATATTCTATCTAGTATGTTAGTTTGAATGATAGGAACCTGTTGGTAATAAAATTAAAATTTTGTCTCACACACACAAACTGTACAAAACATATTAAATTAAATGATATATCTTTTGGCTAAATTTGAGTACCTATTTGTAAGTAAATTTTAATTTAAAAAATGTTTGTCCCCCAAGAAAAAGTTGAAATGACGCCACTGTCAGGGTCCCGCGAATGTCAATTTTGAAAACTTTTATTCAATTTTGTGACGAGATTTTGGTTACCTTTATGTTAAACTGCTACAGCTGCACTCGCTTAAACGAATATTTAAAAAAAATACTTGGAGATTTTATAAATTAACAATAAACACACCTAGATCCTGTGCGGCGAGTGTAGCTGTAGCAGTTTAACATAAAGGTTGTCAATTTTGAAGACACAAAAGTAATAAAAATTTCAAGATGTGGATTTTATAGCTTGATAATATCGAAGGAGCTTCCATCCTTAGAACCGCGCCAGATCCTTAGCTTTTTGGAAGCCATCGGACTGGAAAAGATACTCTGAACGGGGACTTATACCGTAGGAGGATGATAGAAAGGGGGCACAATAGATCCGGGAGGTCGCAGTGCAATACACACCCCTACGAGCGAATCTATCTATCTATCATCTATCTATCTATCTATAGCTTGATAATCGACAGTCGAGAGAAAAAAAAGTATTTTTATTAATTCAGTTTTCTCATGTGATTATTTCTTTGTTTTTATAAAAAAAAAAATGGAAATCTCTTCAACACAAGTTGCTATAAAAAATGTTTCATAGCCTATTAAAACAATGAAATAATCACAAAACAACACTTGGGGGGGGGGGGGGGGCTTAAAAATAATGACTCACACTACACCTAAAAAAATTAAATTAAACATTACATTAATAAAATTAAATTATCACTAAGCTTGTTAGATATATGAATTTTCAAAAAATTCACAACACATAAAAAAATCCCATTTTCCTGGGTGCCTACAATTAATCAAGAATTATATAATTAGATAAAATTAAATAATATAATTGAGTGATTCTGTTGTGTATTGTAAAAAAAAAAAAATAAAGCAATGAAATAATCATATAAGAAAACGCATGTTACTGCTTTAATATGAACCCTAGAAGTTATCATAATTAAGCTTAAAAGCCTCAAAATATTATATTTAGTAAATTAAATGATTAATAATGTTATTTTCGATAAATGCAAGCAAATATTTTTCTTCAGTTTATCATCATGTGTTTGTATGTTTATAGCCCTAAATTATATTAAAAATATATACGATCGTAAATCCATAGCATAATAAATAAGGAATTATATAATTTTAAATTTGTACTAATTATTTAAATAATATAATTAAGGAATTCTGTTGTGTCTTGTATCGAATGAATGTGTCTACGGATGAGTGCTGTCATTTATCAAAAATAACCTTATTAATAATTATATCTACCAATATATTTTATTAGAATATTAATATTTATTTATTTATAAATGCTACTCACACATTTGAGAAGAAAATTTCGATGAGAATATTGAAGGCAAGGAGAGAACACAACACAAAAAAAAATTAAACGTCACAATATCACAAGACCAATTTCAACTTGAGGCAACGAGTATAGAAAAAGGCAAAGAATATATCTATGAAGACATAGAGTTTAGAAAAGAGAAAAGAAGCTACATGAAGACAACTTTTGATCAGGAATTTTAATATTAATAAAATTTAATTAAATAATTACCACTATTAAAAATCTGGTGTGACTGGCGCACAGCACACAACTTTCTCCTACCCTTCGGTAAGATAAAGTTGTGCGCCGTGCTGATCACACCAGATTTTTAATTCTGTTACCATGATAATAAATAAATACGGGTAACTCTATTAATTTAAATTGAATACCCTCCCCTATTCCCCTCTTTAGTAGAGTAAAGTCAATCCTCGGTCGCTTTTCGTACAAATTTATTTAGATTAATAACCAGTTATCAATTAATTTGAATAACAGCCTGAGATATAACTCTCTATTAAATTATAAGCCTAGATGCACAAATAAAATTTTGTCAGAAAAGTCTCCTTTTCTGCATTTGGCATCCAAAGGCTCTCTTTATTTGCTGCACCCGTACTTGCTCTCTTCCATACCATATCATCAACAGCAACTTCTCTTCTGCTCTTTATAGTCATTTTTTTTTTTTTTTTTTTTTTATATAAATAGGTTACAGCTCCTAGGCCGAAGTATTAGGAGAGTATTCGACTCTTGTGTTAAGGGCCAAGGGTTTTCTATCCTACCAATCAAAAGGAATAAATAGGGACTGGAAGTAGGCCTAAATGGTCTCAGATATCGAAAAGGTTTTTTTTTTTTTAATTAGGATAACTTTAACTCCTATTAGGTTAGTATATCAGTCCCCTCCACCGTCTAGAATACAATTACATAATTAAGGAGTCATTCCAAATTTAAAATCTTATTTTAATTATTTTTTTTTTTAATTTACTTAAGGTCTTTTTCGGCATCTAAAGCTCCGCATCCCTATTTAATTCAAACGATTGGTAGCCAATTCAAATGAAATAAATTTTTCTCGCTTGGGACGGGAAGAGAACCCGAGAACATAGGCTCGAGAAGCTAATGGCTTCTCTCTGAGCCACGGGCAACTTTAATTTTTATAAGTGTGAATTTATTTATAAAGAAAAGTATGCTTACATAGTTCGTAGGTTTCTGGTAGATTTTGGACACTGCCACATGAAGGCTCCGCCAGCCGCTGCAAGACATCGCCTCTCTTGGATCGGGCACCGACCTAAAATGTTGGAAAGAAAAATTAATTTTTTAATCATACTGATGTCCCCCCGTATCAGCGACTAACTCTTCCGCGTACAAGAAAAGTATTGAAAAAACAGTATTATACATAACAAATGGCTTATTAGGAGTACCATATTGTTATAAATTCTTAAATCAGTGGATACAGGGGTCTGTATTAGCCTACTACAATTTTAAATTCGTTTAAAAAAATCTGGTGTGACTGTCGCACCAGATTTTTTGAATCGACATATATTTAGTTTCCGACAGTAAGGTACATTCGAATTTCAAGATATAATAAGTATGAAAAAATTATTTATATTTTGTTACCATGGCAACCATTTCTCCTATCTTTCCTATGAAGTAAAAGAGTAAAGTGGTCTTCAGAAAATTTAAATGGCAAAATGAGAATATACAAAAGAGCATCTAAAAAATAATTGATTTATGAATTTTAATCAAAATCATTGGAGCGAATTTTGAGAAAATCGAAAAAAACTGAAAAAGTGCATCAGTAAAGTAGTACATTTTGGTGGATTTTGTTTAAAAGCTTATTTTCACGCCTCAGGTGGGTGTCTAACTTAAATATAAAATTTCAACCTCCTAGCTCAATTCCTTCATTCTTTAAATTGAACACAGACACAGAGACAGACAGGCAGACAGACCATGTCTCGAAAACCACTTTTTTGGATTCAGGGGACCTCAAAACGTGAACCATCAAAATCTTGACATCGAATTTTGGACATGAATCCAATACTTTCTCTCTATATATATTAACATATATAGAAGAGGTAAGAGAAAGTAAAAATAATTTTTTTTTAATGTGCCTTTCTTTCCGCTCGCTACTAGGGGTTTAATATATTACATGTTAATATTTATTGTATTGCATTTATTGGCCACGGGGGACGTTCCACGTGCTGATCCCTCGGGGCCACCAACCCGAGATTTAGCCCCCGTGGAAAAGAGAATTTGAAAATGGTATTTGTTTAATAGAGTAGCATTTCAGAACTACCCCGTGACTTTAAGATTATCAATATTGACATTTGTCAACATTTTATTTTTACCATGATATATATTTTCAATAATTTTTAATGTTCCTTTGTCTTTTCCTCGTAGGTTTTTATCCCTTTCGTCTCTCACCCTTCAATTAAGTAGTCTCTTAAATTGTCTTCCATTTGAAATTTATTTCATTAATGGAGAGGAAATTTGATTTCCTTGCACTATTTCCCTTGAGAGGTTTTAATTTGATCAATTTCATGAAAATAATAAAGGGTAGAGAGAGAGAGAGAGAGGGGGGGGGCACGAAAGTCATGTAAGCTTAATAATAAAAAAAAAAATATTCTCAATATAAATAAAATTAAATAGGCATTTTCACTTTAGTTCTGACAATGGCGAAACTAAATTTTGTACAAAATATTATTCAGCCCTCTACTACAAAAAAGCAAATTTTAATTAGAAAATAACAAAATTGTTTTTTTTCACTCTTTTCATTGGACTTAATTTTTATTTATTTTTTTTTAGGAGGCCCTTATCAAAGTTAACAGGCAAAGAGAATTCTGAATCTTTAATACCAGTAAAATATTTACAAACAAGTTTATGTGTGTCCACCTCCCACCCCCCCCCCTCCCCGTGGCAAAGAGGCTAGAGGTATTGATAAATATATTATTGAATCGTTTAAATTCTATTTGGCCTAAGATGCCGAAAAGACTTTAAAAAATCATATGTGTACAGTGAAGGACAATATTAAGTCCCACCCAGGCGTTTTCTACTTGTGATTATTTCATTGTTTTTAAAAAAATATTATATATTTTTTAATGGAAACTTCCATGCTTCAAACCTAGAAAATTTCCACTAAAGATTTTCATTTTCTTTTATAAAAACAATGAAATAATCACAAGTAGAAAACGCATGGGTGGGACTTAATATTGTCCTCACTGTACCAAATACAATTGGGGCCTTCTCTGAGCTCTCCACTCTCCACTCTAAAAAGCTATGCATAATTTTTCGGTGTTTCCTCATCTGGTAAATAATTAAAATTTTCATTTCGATCACCATCATAAATATTAGAAATATTCATCTCTTTATTTATAGAATACTAGGGGGGGTCGGGGGGTACTTATATACATACATAATTCTTTCATTTTTATATAGTTTATTTTAAAGGTTAATTATTCATGAACTAAGATTTTTTGTGAAAATATCCTTTCGGGACTCTCCACACAGACAAAAAAATTTACGCGATATTTTAGAATTCAAAATGTAAATAAATAAAAAATTGTAAACATGGGAAAATATTTATATTTGTTACATGGCACTATTTCTCCTAATTTTTATTTTTTCTTATTTTAAATCGTTCTCATAACATTGTTATTTGACAAACCGTCAGGACTCCCAAACATACAAAAAATTTCATCAAAAATCGGTTCGTTCGTTGGGGTCAGACACACACAAGAAATATATATAAAGAAAGAAGAAGAAGAAGAAGAACATAAACAATAAAGGAAAATAGAAGAGATAGAAAATTTTCACTTTTTTCTTTCTTTTATGGAGCAAAAGAAGAATTTTAAAAAATAGATGAGCCAAGGGCTATTTTGCCTATTTAATAATAAATAGACCAATGTCCCTTCATTGTTTTTTAAAAATTTAGAAAAATATCTTAATATTGGATTAGATTTCAAAAAAAAATTCATATTCATAGCTCACATATAGTAATTTTTTTTTTTTTTTTTTTCTACAATCTCTCAACAGAGATTAACTCCAATAACAGAGAGCCGGAGGAGACATTGGCAATGTTTGAAAATTTTCACGGCAAGTGGGATTTGAACCCGAGTTGGTTAGCAACTCTAGATTCGTAATCCGCAGCTTATCCGATTAGCCACGAGCCTCCTTTGAGAATATGTTCTTTTCTGAGCCAAAACGGGCATTTAAAGCAACAATATAAATATATCTCTTCTAAGAAATTCAGGTAAATGATTTGATTTTTTGACTGGAACAGAGCTTCTTAGAATTCAGAATTTTTTCACAATAAATTGAATAAATTTCAAGTGAAATATCAAAATATGTGGGCTAAGGGAATTTCCCTTAAAGAATACAAGCACTTTACTGATGTAATTTTTTAGTTTTTTTTTTTTTTTTTGATTTTTTGAAAATTGAGTCTAAAGCGCCCCATACACGCCGTACTTTAGTACGCGAGCCCGACTTGGCTTGCCAAATCCGCCCGTGTGTGGGCTCTCACGAGCTGAGCCGAGCCTGGTCAGATCCGTTTGGGGCTTCTGTCCGGCTCGGCTCGGCTCGGGAGCAGATCCGCACGTATGTGGGGTCTCACGGATCGGGCTCGTACCTCAGATAGGGTATTTTAATTTATTTTTGGCTCGATTCGGCTCGTGAGAGCGTACAAGCGGATTTGAAACCGCGAGCCCGGCTCGTTCGCGTGTGTGGTGAAAAATTGCAGGATCCGGCATCGCGCGTGTACGGCGTGTATGAGGCCCTTAACAGTTGTCAGCGGTGCCTTAACTATTGAGAGGTTCCGGGCGGCATATCTTTGCGCGGCCTTTGTGAAAAGTATGTGAATGGAAAGTAGATATTTCTGATAAATGACAAGAAATGCAAAAATAATAAATAAATAAATTTAAATTATTAAAATATTATTTTGGAGGGTTTATAAAAAATCAAGAAACAACATAGAAAAAATGCAATAGGAGATAGTTATTTTTATGTTACAAAAAGTCTGAGATAAAAAACTTACCAGAAAAGAGTTTTCCTTTTAAGTGGTTTGAAAAGCTTTTATCCCAGCAGAAGAGAAGACGATAAGAATTCACCTAAAACAAAAAAAATATATATATATATATATGATAGCTAACTAATAAAATAAAAATAATTTAATCAACATATTTTTACATTAATAATTTTCAGAAATTTCTTATCATTCAGTAACTAAACTCGGTCATCAACAAATTATTATTTAATCAGTAATACTTCTGAATTCAATTATTTCCAAAGGCCACCCAAGTAGAGTAGGCCTAGCTCAAATAAAATTGATTTTTCCTTTTTTATTTTATTCGACATTGGTATTTTTTAAGCCTTTTTTGAGACCATTTAGACTTTTAATGACATACAGATTATTTAACCTATAACGAGCAGAATGGGTTTAACGGGTTGCATCAACAAGGCGTTAGATAAGTTCATTTAGACCCATCACTATTTATTTTAATGGTTGTTAGCCAAATAAATTTTTTCGCTTGGGACGAGAAACGATCCCGCGAACACTGACAATTAAATATTTTCTTATATAAATTTTTTTTTTTTTTTTTTTTGAAAATTGTTGAAAAATGGTTTAATGGAGGCAGATAGACAAAGCAATTTTTTTTGCCCTAAAAAAATTTTGTTTTTAGGCCATCATCAGAATGAATTAATGAATTGTTTTTGCATTTAGTAGTATGTTCTCTACATGATTAATTAAACTTTAAAATAATAAAGTGAAATTAAATGAATGAAAAACATGATGAATTCATGGAAGAGTTCCAGGCGAGTGAAAAATAAAATTAATGAATATTATAAAGAAATATTTTCTAAATATTATAATAACTAATTATTAATATTATTTTTTTTTTCAAAAAATAAAAATTTGTATTTTTCCATTATTTAAAATGAATTTTTCAATTTCCTTTTCTATTTTACATTAATGGTACCCCCTTACAGGTTGAAAAATTCTGGCGACTTCTTTGGTTCATAGTTTCACAAAAGTTAGTAAATTAAAAGACTATGTATATGAATTTCTTTTATTTTGGTATCTATTTTCATTATTAAGACATACACTACAATAGCCGCGAGAGCTTTGAAAATAAGTACGAGGTAACATACAATACATGTATTTTCAAATAACGATTATCGTCAAAAGTCTTATATAGCCTGAATTGCCGAAAAGACTGTGTGAATGTGTGTGAGTGTGAGGGTTAAAAAAAAGTAATGAGAGATAAATTCCTTGTATGATACAGAGCTTGCATAATTTGCAAGAGAAACTATTATCATACTTTCCAGACTTGTAGTCTGAAGTTGACAATGGATGTAGATGGATTCTAAGCCCTTTTTTGGATAAATCTTTGGCTGATCTCACCCTAAATATTACTTCAATGGTGATCATTAAAACTAAAAAGAGAAATAGACTACAGTTAGAAAATGATTTGATTCTTAATACAACAAAAATAGTATGACGATTTGACAGATTTTTGAAAAATAAAGCAAGCTCATCCTTCTCACTGAAATTGTGTTT